>RJWK010042809.1:0-19014 GCA_004363435.1 Platanista minor
ACATATATGTATATTGGATCTTTTATAATTTGTGGTGCAGTCATCGTATGCTGTATATGCTCAAATGTTGATACAGCAATAACAGCTTAATTGAATGAACCCCATCCTTCAAGTCAGCGATGATAGATAGATAGCTTACGATACATAGATAGATGGACAGGTAGATGTTACAGCTTGGCCTGACCTTTCGCAGGGAATAATTCATACCTGCTGGAAAATTACCTACCTTTGAGGAGGTGAATTGTCTCTTTTTAAGACAGAAGGGTATCATTGACCAAAGAAGGTTACTTTATTCTTTTTTCTTGAAAAAAAAAATGTGTCTTCTAAGTGTGGGCAATTTATTTCCAAGGACTAGTTTACTCAGTGGGAGCACTACACATTCAGTAAACATCTATTAGTTGATATAGGACGCTAGACAAGATAGTTTCAACTTTCAGAGCCTACATTCTGAAACATACTTTAATCTATTTGAAATTCACCAGAGAATCTAATACAGAATAATAAATATTCAGGAGTCAACCTAATAGTGTAACAGGACTCTAGAAAATCTTCCTGTCTTCCTCTGACAATTTTCTTTTGCTGAAGTACTGATTTAGTGTCACAGAGTCAGAGCTCTGTGTTACATTGGAATACAATACATAATGAACCTTTATGCCAGTTGTAGCCTTTATCACAAACACCTTCTGGAGATTGAACTGCAGAAGAATTAATTTTAGAGATAATATAAGCTTGAAAGCATTGTTGTTTGCTAAAAACAATATAATTCTAAGCTCAGTGATTCTTTATGCCAATTAACGATTTCAGAATTATTTATTAGGGCATCTCAAGTTCACAGAAAGTTTTCAAAGCACAGAAGCTGTTTACCACACTGTTATCTCCGAAGCAATAGAAATGAAAGCAAAAAGGAAATGCTTCCACCACCTTCATTAACAAGTTTATTGAACTGCTCATTTCAACAGCGGGATATAAACAGAGAAAACAGCCCTTAGAAATAAATATTAAAAGCTCATACTCATAAACCTATAGGAGAGAACAGAGAGCTAACAACCTTTGATATAGCTTGGGAGACTCTTCCTCAGCTGGAAATGAACCAAAGGAAATCTTTCCAAGAAAGAAATCTTTTTTTCTGAGAAAGAAAGGGAAATTCCCTAAAAGCCTATTAAAATACCCAGTGTGAAGTAATAGAAAAAATTAAAGGATGCATCATAAAATAATCTGGCCGACGAAATCAGCAGGTTATAACAGAAAAGGAAAAATACCACCTCAGTGATGCTAGTAAAATGAGAAGTGAAATTAAACACTATAAATAAGATTTCTCACAGCCTTTAAAAAGAAAATGGTTCAAAGGCAATCATTTTCTGAGGCTTAACTGTTTAAAATAATTCCTCTTTCGATGAAATTCTATCATTCTGCAGCTCGGTCTGGCTTGGGGTCTTGACCCCTGGGTGCTGAATATGGTGGAAAGACCAGGACTTTGCAAGCAAATGAAATCAAGTTCAGTTCTTGGTCCTGCTTCATGTCACAGGACCTTAAACAGTTACTTACTCTCCATGGTCTCAGATTAATCATCTGTAAATTAAGTGATCCTGTTTTGGCTGTGGTAGAGAGCATGGGTTGTAGAACTGGACCAACCTGAGTTGTAATCTGCCATTACAACCTATGGGCAAGCAAGTCATCTTTTAGAGAAGTCTGTGTTTCCTAATCTGTGAGAAGGATACTAAGATCCATCTCTCACAATTGCCAGGGTTGAATAAGCCAACAGGAAGTGTTTGGTTTAGCACCTGGGACACAGTAAGTGCTCAATAAATCAGGCCAACATGAGGTTGGAGATGCGGGTAAAGAAGATTAAATGATACACCTTATACAAAGCTCTTGAAACCTGGCAAATTCTGAGTAAATAGGAATTCTCTTCTCCTGTCCTACTATTTTTGTCCAAGACACAAAGTCCTTAATGGCAAAGGCCAGTGGTTATTATAGTGCCTATTACATATAAATAATTAGTTAATATCTGCTTAATTAATGAATGATTGAAAACACACACACACACACACACACACACACACACACACACACACACACACACACTGGTCTCCGGGGAGTTCTAGAATTTTGTACAGAGAAGTGGTTGCTCACATGTAAGAAGCAAGCCTCTGGTTAGGAACACACCAGGACTCCCTCAGAAAGATAGTTCTGGGAAAATCCACAACAACTGCTGACAGTTCGGCAGCCCTCTTTTGAGGAGATCCCAAAGTTTCACTGGCCTCAGTCAGATTCGGAATATCTTCTCCAGAGACAGACTAAGCATAATTCTGTTCACTGTGCACAAAAACTGAGTCTTTTGATACCAGAAGAGCACAAAACTTAGTGGGCTTGGATGCTCCTTTAATCAAAGTTCAAGACCAAGTTTTGCATCCAGCTTCTAAAAGACTGCAATGTTATGGGGCCAAAAAATGGACTGGAAAATAGCAGGCAGAGGACGTGAAACAGGAATGCTTCTATTTACTGAGAAGGCAATGCTTCTATTTACTGAAACTGAACCCAAAAGACCAGAAGACTCTGGGACAAGAATGCCCTCCTGTCCCCCCACCTCTGCTTACGAAACTTGTTCTTTTCATGTGAAGTCAGTCTGCAAAATTCCTGGCTCCTGACTTCCTCCTTCCCTTCCTGTCTTAAGCTCTGTGGATTAACAAAACTGACAGTCAGAGCTGGGCAACCAGGGACCACAGGTGTCTCTTGCTTGTAAACAGAAAGTTAAGGTGGTTTTATTGTTTATATGGAGTGACTGGGCAGATCACTGGGTGGATTAAGCAGAAACCTCTTCTTCCTGGGAAAGGTTGGACTCATGCAAATAGGAAGGGTTCTTTCAAGCCTGTTCCCAATGCCTGAAAAACACCACATCTGCCTGCCTTCCCTGTCCTAAGACACAAGTCATCTCCCCATTTTATTAACAATAATTAATTAATGGTGTTATGGTGGCTACCTTTCTGATGTTCTTAAAATGGAAACACTCAAGAGGGGGAACAGGCAAAAAGATCTGGGATGTAGAGACACAGGTGAGAAGAAGCTTTAATTTGGAAAGAGGCAATTATGGCCCCAAATAAATGGTACCATCTAAAGTCCCGGGAACGTTTTGCAGTTTCTTTGAGATACATTCCTTGACTCAGTAGTATAATTATTCTGAACCTGGAGATGACAGAAATCTGCTTAAGGAAACAGAAAAATTGCGAATACCTTTCCAGACCCAAGCAGTAATGCGGCTGCCTTTGGAGTGGTTTGTGGTATCATGGAAAGAAGGTGTGCTTGACTGAGATTCAGGTCTTGTTTAAAGCAGGTTTTCGTCTGATGATCAGCTCTGTGGCTTTGGAGAGTTTTTCAGCTTCTCTTGTTTCCCTGGTAGGGTTGTTTATTTTGCAGCACGTATGCCGTAGCTCATGGTGAGTGTTCAGTAAATGGAAGCTCTCCTACTAAGACATCTTCTCTGTTGAGTCATTCCTCCTAACAGCATCATTATTTTGCACAGCAGAATGAGATGTATCCAGAGTGTTTGTTTCATCTGACTTTTTATACCCAGTTGTGTAGTCAGCAAGAGGCACGGATACGATAGAACCTTTTGTTACTCTGAGCGAATTAGTCATGAACTGTGATGGCCAGTCCTCAAGGAATCGTCTCACTGTGCTTAGTTCTACTTCTGTCATATAGGATCTGCTCTTTCCTGATCAGTGTAGACAAAGATAATTTAGGAAACTTGCTTAATCATTTTGTCAGTGTACCTTGATCCAATGAACTGGTGGACTGCCTGGGGTGAACATGAGATGGCCTGCAGACAATGATGCCAGTTATTCTAATGAAAACCTGAAATAGTGAATTAACAATAGCCATGTTGGTAATGCAAAGTGTAAATAGCTAAGCATTCAGGTGCGAAGGTGAGCACTGTGCCTAGAGCAATCGTTGTAGAATAAAGCACGCTTTTATGCCAATAGATCGATGAGGAAGAGAAAGAAAAATTCTCTTGGAAATGAACGAATGGTGTGGATGAAAAAGAGAGGATGTGAAAGTAGGTGCTCCCAGCTCTCAGCAAGACCTTGCGAGTTGGTAGAAGGCAGAATTCCGCAGACTCTGTGCGGCTAATGCAGACTGCCCGTCCGAGGATGGCAAGACACTGGTGAAGCAAACACGCTGAGATCGAAGGACACTCGGCGATCAAATAAGGAGGACTTTTGTTCGTGTCGGCCTTCCTTGGGCTGGGGATTGTAAACAAAGACAGTGGCCTTCACAAAAGCAGTCCTATGCACCAGGATTTTCAGGCCCTGAGTAAGAGTCCTCTGGAATCGAAACTTCTCAGGGATATTACATCCAAAAACTATCACTAAAATCCCTTCTCACTGTCTTTCTGTCCTACCAGGCTACTCCGAAAAGGAAATTATGAATTCTGTGTGTGAAAGAGTTGTCTGGGTGAATGTAGAAGAAACTAAAAATCAGTAATTTTGATTCAGTGAGTCAGGATGCGTCTCTGGAACCTGCATTTTCCTAAACATTTCAAGTGGCAGTGACGCAGGCTGTCTGTGGACCACATGTATAAACACAACTGCTCTGTGATGCTTACTGTAGTTTGCTTCTCCAGCCTCAAAGTCTGGTCTCCCTGAACTGGTAATTCCAGCTTTGTGTTGTCTTCTGGAAGCTGTATTCTCAATTCTCTGCTTTCTTCCAGACTTCTGAAACTCGGTTATACTTTTGGTTCTGATCACACCTGGGAAACAAAACAGATACTCCAGAAAAAAGTTCAGGGTTTTCCTTCATGTTGTATAGATAAGACAAGAATAGGAAATTTAGAAAGTAATCAGGGTTTTTTTGGTTGTTGTTGTTTACTTTCTGTCTTCCATTCTGTTTATAGAGGCAATGATATGAAAATGTCTAGCAGAATATATGGAAGTAGTTCAGGAAGAAGAGAGACATCCAGAGGATACAGGTGAGCCGGGGAGGGCAGGGGCAATGGGGAAATTATACATATTTGGAAATAGTGGATGGAAGACAATTGGCCTGAATTGATTCTTTTATAAGTTCACAGGTAGATCACTAAGCTGCATTCCAGATTTCCCCTCCTGTAGGCAACTTTGACTTCTAACTATCCCTAAAGTTTCCATGGGTCGTTATCAAAGAGAGGAACATTCGTTTTACTTAGCTTTTTTTTTTTTTTTAACTTTTCTCTCTCCTTCTGCCTGCATGGGGAGGGGACTCCCGTGCCCCACTGGTGGGGGTGGGAGGGCAGGAAGTCCCCCCTCCCCCCTTGAACATCGTGAACCTGTTTGGGACTTAATGTCTATGTTTTTCATAAGACGGGGACTGTTTAAATATTAACTCATGTTTCTTTGATTTATGTAGCCCAAATCTTTATATCTTTTCTTGGTTGTAAAGACTGATATATAATTGTGGGTAATCAGTTTACCATAAAACTTTGCTATAGTTTTTAAAATTTAGTGACCATGTTTTCAAGCACTGAGTGTTTAACTAATGTAAAAAGGTAAGTTTACTATACTGACTGATTTTAAACTACTTATCCTTTCCACCCATACTGGTAGAAATTAGGACATTTAGGCTGCAAAGACCCTTGTTGAGAATTCTTCCCTTTGCCCAAGTTTGTGTAGCGCCGAAGGCCTTCCTCGTGGCTTCATGCTGCCTTCTGGGACTTAAAGTCTGACACTGGGTGAGATTACAAGGCATTAGCCTTTATCTATATCCTTACGCTTCCCACACTCCAAATTAAGTCAGCTTTTTAGTATTCCTAGTCCATTGCCCAACTATCAGCTAACTGTTCCTGGATGTAGAACATGATAATTCTGAACGCTACGTGCTTATATAACCATAATAGAATGCCTGCTATTGCTCTTAGGTCTGTTTTCATTTTGACAGAGAGCTCATAAAGACTAAGAATGCTTAAAACCAACATAGCTTCCTCTCAAACAATGAGATTTCAAAAACTATAAATAGCCAGGGTAGTGGTAAACTTCATATCACACCATGAAGACATCCACGTTGCTTGCTGGTGTACAGAGAGTTCCATACACAACTGCAAATATATTAGCCTATATGTGAATCAATGTACCAATGTCAATTAAATATGTATTTGGAGTAGTTTTTGGCTCAAGCATTATCTTCATTTTTCTTTGAGATATTTCAAAAATAATATTTTCTGTTTCTATTTTATAATAACACTGACATTGATGACAGGGGCCTAGAATGATCTGTGTGGTATTTGATTCGAGTTGAAGACATCATCTGTATGAACTCACGTTAGGTTAATATAGATCACTCGGCTAAATACAGAAATACACGTTGATGTATATATATATACACACAGGTTAATACACACGTATATTTTCTTGCTCTGTCAGCTGAGAGGGACCAGAAGAAATGACACCCCAGTACGGTGAGCACACCCAGAACCCAGATCTCAATCTCTAATTCCATTCTCTAATGAAAGCATCCAGGGCTCCTTGGAGCAATGGCTGCTTCCGGGACTTGGGCAGGAAAAAAAATGATCCTGGATCATACTGAAATGTCAGAAGGCATGGAAATGCTCAGATGGAAAAAAAAAAAAAATCCACCTTGATGGGGGTATGGCAAAGGGACATAGGAGCCAACTGGAAGAACCAAATGCTGGAATAATTTGAGCAACAATATGGAATAGTATTAGATTATAACTCAAGGTATAAAATAAATATCTAAGTCCATCCATGTTGCTGCAAAAGGCATTATTTCATTCTTTTTAATAGCTGAATAACATTCCCGCGGTATATATGTACTGCAACTTCTTTATCCATTCTTCTGCTGATGGACATTTAGGCTGCATCTATGTCTTGGCTATTGTAAACAGTGCTGCAATGACCATTGAGGCCCCTGTATCCTTATAATACAAACAAAATTATTTACAAAACAGAATCAGACTCACAGACTTAGAGAATGAAATTATGCTTACTGGGGCTGGGGTCGGGGGCTGAGAGTGGGGAGGGTCAGGGGAGGGATAGTTAGGGAGTTTGGGTTTGGCATGTGCATGTGCACACTGCTATACTTAAAATAAGTAACCAACAAGGAAAAATAAAGTAAAATCAACATCTAGGAGTCCACACTGGTATAAATAAATTATTGAAAAAGTCAATACATGAGGAAGGAGAGACAAATTGCCATTGCAGAATAATTCCAAAGATTGTGTGTAGACACCCCTCAAGGTGGGGCAGGGCTCCCACTCCTCTGTATGGGTTGCTCATAATGGCTTCCTTGCAGAGTGTACACAACCAAAAGGTGTTATAAAAGAGTAACTTTACAGTCAAGAAACCTGACAAACACAATCTCATCCAGGTGATCAAGGTCAACACCAACCATGGCAAGTGGTACGACACATTAGTAGGTCCTCTCGATATGATGTGATAAAAATTGCACACTAGCTCTGTCCTCTCCCACCCGAAAACACAGAACCCCAGTCTGGTTATGAAAAAATAATCAGACCAATCTTAACTGTGGGACATTCTACAAAATGTGTGACTAGTACTCATCAAAACAGTTGACATTTAAAAAAGAGGAAATCTGAGAGACTGCCGCAGTCAAGAGAAGTCTAAGGAGATGTGTTGACTAAAGGCAAAGTGGTATCCCAGATAGGATCCCAGAATAGAAAAAGGACATTAAGAAAAAACTAAGGACATCAGAACAAAATATGGGCTTTAGTTTAAAGTGAAGTGGAAGTATTTATTCATTAATTGTAATAAATGTATTAGATTAATAGAACATGTTAATAACAGGAGAAACTGGGTATGGGGCATATGGGAATGCTGTCCTATCTTCTCAATCTCTCTGTAAATTTAAAAAATAAAGTTTATTTTAAAATGGAAAAGATATTCTATAAAATTTTACAGTGGAAAGAAAGAATAGCATTTTAGCCCATTCCACCTAAACCATGAATAGGAAACGTGAACTCCCATTCATCCATCATTTGTAACTTTTAAAAATTTCAAGAGAGCATTTTAAATGTGATATATTTTCTTTTCCCCTCTTTAGTATGGTGCTAGTGTTTCAATAGGGAGGCATTAAACTACCGTCACATTAGACAATTTACTTTCACAGACTCTTTCCTCCAAATATATGTTTTGAATTTTTTTTCCTATCTGACACTTCCCTGTAATTTTGCTCCCTCAATTCTTTTGTTATCAACTTTTAAAGCCAAAATTTGAGTCCCTCAGCAGTATACATAATAATTTAAGCTTCGCCAGTTAGGTGTGGATTGAAATGTTATCTTCTAGTTACACAGGGATAATTTAAACGACACAAATTATGTTAGTTCATTTAGGAGAAAAAGCATGATCATCTCTATAAACCACGAGGTTTGAGATATATCAGCACAATGTAGAAGGTTAATCTTGCTATATTAGTCTAGTTTACTAAAACTCACTCTGTGTAGGTAGTGGAGACATTGCTTTTAAGGGAGACAATAAAAGTGTTTTTAATAAACTAAACTTATTACACACATTTAATGATTCTACTCTCCAGTGCACATTTTTATATTATAAATGTTTTTCTATTAAAAAGCACAAGACAAGATTGAATTGTTTTTAATGTAGAATTAAGGAAACATGTTAGAATCTATTTTTAGAAAAATGTACATTTTATTTTGCTATAAAATGTACATTATACATACATAATTAAAGCACTGTGCCTCTTTTTTCTTTTTAAGGTACTAAGAGCTAGAGAGGACGTTATGATTATTTGCTGATTATTCCCAGATTCCAATATCTAGTCTTAAACTCTGACTCTATTGCCTGAAGGCACTTCTCGTTAGGTATCTCATTATCACTTCTTACTCAGGGCTTTTGAAGATTGCACCCAATCCAACTTGCTTTCTCATTTCTGTTAAGAGTACCTTTCTTCTCATCTTCTTATTCATGATTCCTTTCTCCCATTTTGAAGGCCGCACATTCATCACTGATGCATTGACACCTGAGTTTGTGTTTCATGTTTGCTGAGACCTCTTTTATCCTTCTTACGTTGTGTTATTCGTTAAAGTCTCAGGCCTCAATAACTTGGAATCAAAACTAATTTGCGGGGGGGGGGGGCTTTTAAAATGTATTTGAGATCTAGATAACTTACCGCTGTGGATCATCCATCTTTAACTTCTAAGATGCCAGTGGTTGTTCTATCCAAATAGCTAATGAAGGAAGAACATGAGTGACAAGACTGGAAGGTATTTAGGTTTAGGGAGTCAGGCTTGATGTCACACGTTGCTTTTGCTGACAGTCCTTTGGCTGCAACTCAATCCCTTGGCCACAACTAACTACAAGGGACCCTGAAGCAGAAAGACTTGCTGTGTATCCAGTAGCAGAAAGAAACCTGGGTTTGAATGAGCAAAGTGTGGTCTCTGTCATAGTGAGTATGTCTTTACCCTCTAAAGTTCACTCAGTTAAATAAAAATTCGGTTAACACGCAGGTTTATTTTTTCCTGTCTCAACATTTTAAAATATCCAGATGTTTAAGGGTTAATATCCAGATGACTCAAAATTTTCTGTCTTCACCAGCATGAGGGTGCTGTACAGCCTTGTGCTGAATTTGCATGTCTGTTATTCTCTACAACTGGAAATCGGATTCTCAACTCCTTTTGACTAAAATTACTTCCTATAAAAAGATCTAGGAAGTCCCACATGTACAGCTCAGTCAGAATCTATATTTAGTCTCTTTAAAATGGAAAACAATTTGGAAAATAAAAATTTTAGGATGAAACACTATGCATAGAGATTGTAATTAAAATATACATATGAAAAACAAGCAAAAAAAAAAAAAAAGCTTTAGTCTTCTTGGAAAATCCAGGAGGAGAAATATGCATAATTCAATGTCATTGTCTTCACTGTTAATTGTCCTTACGACATTTGCAAGCTTCTATATTGCCCATATACGTCTAAGGACCAACAGTGCTATTGTGAGTCACATTACTTCTTAACGATCATGAGAGGCGATTTGCTAGGATTTCTTGGCATCTTCACATTCCGCTGACCCCCCCACCTCTTTATCCCATCTCTGTTTTTCTTCTCTCTTTTCTTTCTCCCTACCCATAGGCAAATTTCTTATCCTACATTCTTGCATTCATCAATTCTATCTCATTCCTTATCGTCAACGGTTTCCCCTATTGATCCGTTTCTGACCCGCCGCCTTAGATGTCCTTCCATGACCTAAAACTAAAAATGTTCAATATCACGCATGCTCTTAACCACCTCTCCTTTATTAACCCAACACACGTACCCTAGCTTTTGAAATCTGAGCTGTTTTTGACAACTTTCTTTCCCCGTAATTAATCACCAGTCAAATGCAATGCTGTTAATTCCATCTGTGCTATTCCTCATGTTTTACTTTTACTGCCTTATTATCTCCTGCATGGACAAGTGGTACAACCTCTCAATTCACATTCTAATCTCTAAATCTCACTCACATCCATAGTTCACATTTTTTTTTGCAAAATTAACCTAAATCATAGGTCTAATAGTGTCAATCCTATACTCAACAACCTACAGTAGCTTCTCATTATTCAAATGGCATAAAAATCCAATCATTTTAATATAACACACAAACTCCATTAAAATTTTGCCCCAAAGTTTACTCTTAACGTAAGTCTTCACTTTTACTTACTTCTTTTACTTGTGCTTTTTTCTTGAACTGTTATTAAACTTCGGCATCTATCCTTAAGGAACACGATTATGTGCTACCTTACACGACTGTTTAGAATGGATATATCTAGAACAGGTATACTATTTTCAGGGCAAAAATGTGGGTATGTAAATTTCCACAAGCTCATCTTTTCAAACTCACCTTTATTTTGAGCTTATTTTCCTTATGGAAGAAATTTTATGTAGTTAATTAGGGACTGTCTAAGCCTAACCCCATTTCCTCCCAGGGAATGATCTGCAATTCTAGAGATTTTTGTTTTGGAGGCTTTGTTTGTTTGTTTTTGCTTTTGTTTTTCTTTCTTTCTTTCTTTCTTTCTTTCTTTCTTTCTTTCTTTCTTTCTTTCTTTCTTTCTTTCTTTCTTTTTTAATAACAGAATAAGGGTGTGAATGTCTTCTCTCTGTTGACTGGTCCACACTGGCATCCTCATAAATTGCGTGGTCCTGTCTGATCCTTTTGAGCACCCACTAAGATTATTTTGATCTCATAAGCAGTCTGACCTATATAGCCCACATGGTCATTGGCAAGCACATTGCCTAAGTTTTGATATCCCTCCCCATGACACAATTCCTTGTGATCGGGGAAAGGGGGTCCGGAAGAGGAGGAAAACTCAACTCAAAAACTCAAAGGCATCATCACAGCCTCCCCTCAGCTCCCCAGCCCAGAGAAGGGAAACTGACTCCTATTCATTGGATCTTTTTTTTTCCATCTGTATCCAAATGCATACACATTATGCTGGGAGTCCTTTCCTATAAACAGGCCATGCTTTCAAAACTTTCTTTTACATGGTGCTTGACATTAACTCTTTTTCTTGCTGTATCATTCCTCCCCTGAGCTAGTTGCCTTATAAGGCCTAAAGTATTAGCTAAAATGGGTTGGAGGAGCAGAGGAGAGGACAAAAATATTGTAAATATAAACACCCAGGTTAACAGTTCCAAATAACCTTCTTGGAAGGAAGGATGTAATAGATATAGGTCCAGATAATGTATATATAAACATAGAGTCTCTCTGGTACTCCAAGACCCTGGTACTAGACCTTACAGGTTTCAGATGTGGGTTGAATTAATGAAAAATACAAAACATATCTTTCTACATATAATGGAACTTTTAACCAAGTTGGTTCAAACAATCATAAAACTGAGTTAATTGAGTAGTTGCTTGGGTATTCTATTTTTATTTGATAAATAAAGTGGTCACTAAAATATTATGTTTCAAACATTGGTAGGAGTTGGTCATTTAATTTGTTTCATTCACTTGTAAATGTTCACAACCTATCAGTAAGTGATGAAATTTCTATAGCATAGGTATAAAATGAAAGCTTTCAAAGTACTATTTTTCTCAGTGCCAGATATTAAAGTCTTAAATGGCCAATTCTAAGGATAGTTGAACATGGTGTATTGTTTTACAAATACTTTATATAACATGTAAAAAATGGCATTTATTAGCTCTCTGGTTATTTTTCTTTGTGGTTGTGAACAATGTAGTCCAGGAAGGGAAGAAAGGGATTGAATATGAAAGCTGAAAAGGCTACAAATAATTAACTTGAAAAAAATGGCCACTGGGAAGAATGAGAGGAACAAAAGAATGAAATTAAACATTGATGGAGTGAGAGGTATAAAGTACATTCAGAAAATAAAAAATTCGCATTTCCTCTTTTATCGGTTATTTCGCCTTAGAAGTCTAAAAATACCATTTTTAAGTTAAGAAAAAAATCAAGAGCTGTGACTGTAATCTCAGATGAGACTGAATTTTATGATAAGGATATTTGATTTCTTAGTGGTCAGCATTAGGAATTAATTAAACGTTTTGTAAAAATAAGTGACATAAGTTATTTTTTAATCTATTGTATCCATTCACTGGGTAGATAATTACTGAGCATCCAGTATGATCTTGAGTCAATGATAATTTCTGAACCAATCTTAAAATTATATAGTAGAAAAAGCATAGCATGCAGGTCAAATTACTAAATCCTTTTAATCTGCTGTTTTATCATTTGTAAAAGGGGATGATGATGAGAACGATAAAAAATGTCTCACTCAGATAAACCACAATGGAAAAGACTATGAAAAAGAATATACACGTATAACTGAATTACTTTGCTGTACAGCAGAAATTAACACAACATTGTAAGCCAACTATATTTCAATAAAAAAATTTTTTAAAAGTCTCACTCATACACTTGATGCATAAAACTTCAAGCTAATGCATATAAAAGTGCTTTGTAAACTGCTAATAAAAATAAAATGTAATATATTTCACATTTCAGTCTAAGATTTTTTTCCCTTCCATTTCAAGTTTTGCAAGGTTGAAAATACCTAGAGAAAGAGGGAAATGTGTAGGGTATGTTCATGTGAATTCTTATTTGACTCAGGTCTTACCATTTCCACCCACCAGGTTCATTGAAGTCATTTTCATTTCCTTTATTTCTGAAGTTTCTGATGTTATTTGATACCCATCTGCATTGAGTTGAATTGCACTTAGAAAATTATTTCTCTATGCAACTCCAAGAGAGCCTGGTATCACATGAGTCAGGTATTACTGTAAGGCACTGTGACTCAAAAGAGAAAGCTGCTCATTATGTCAATTACATTTATGGGAAGCAAGGGAACCCAGTTTCCCACCCCTCTTGTGAATTCGTTCAGCAAATTAAATTATGGGCAGGCAGACTTGTTTAATTAATGGAGTGCATTGCAACTTGGAATTGTAGCGTCTGTCCACAGAGAAATCAGTGTATCACAGTCTCAGACGTGTTTTCTACTTGGCCTTTCATCATGGATGGCTATTCATAGCCCTCAATTTTTGAGAGAAGAGAACCTCACTATTGTTGTGTTTATATAAAACACCATCGACCTCTGAGTCTAGCATCGTACATTGTGCTTAGATGCCTAATAAATATGTTTGCTTAGAATAAAATACTCTATAAAGATTGTAGAGCATGCTCATTGTACAAATTCTTTTCCCAGTAATTGTGACCGACAAATAACTATGATACTTTTATATGTCACTGACACCGGAAAAGTTTGTAACTTCTTACTCTACGTTGTACGATCAAAGCTGAGTGGATTAACACAAATAATATGAACAACTCTGAAATATTTCTGTTGTTAAGTGTACAAAAGTTGAAATTAGTAAATGTTTACTGAGCTTGTGTTTTATGCAAAGCACTTTCTTGGGCATCTTGGTTTACAAAGTTGAAAAGACTTAACCTTGGCAACTAAGAGAGACTGAAATATAAACATAAGTTCCCACATATCTACTTGATTATTACGTTAACAGGGATGTTTGCAATGTGCCACAGAAATACAGGTCCAAAAGCAATTATATCTGTCAGAGGAAGTGGTGGACTTGTAGAGATGAGGACCAGGAAAAAATCTACAGTACAAATGCTATCCCAGCTAAGAGAATAACTTAAGTTAAGCCATGGAAGTGTAAAAAGTGAATCCCATTTCTGAGAAAACTGAGCAGTTTAGTTTGGACTGTGATTAGAAATGGAGCCTCAAAGGGACACGGAAATAGCCCGAAGGCTATGCTTAGGAATTTGAATATTTGTGCCAAAAGTATCTATTAAGATGTTTTAAAGGAGAGTGACAAGATCATACCTGTCTGAAAAACTGTAATTTGAAAAGACACATGTACCCCAACGTTCATAGCATCACTATGCACAATAGCCAAGATATGGAAGCAACCTAAATGTCCATTGACAGATGAATGGATAAAGAAGGTGTGGTGTATATATACAATGGAATACCTACTCAACCATAAAAAAGAATGAAATAATACCATTTGTAACAACATGGATGGACCTAGAGATTACCATACTAAGTGAAGTACATCATACAGAGAAAGACAAATATCATATGATATCTCTTACATGTGGAATCTAAAAAAAATGATACAAATGAACTTATCTACAAAAAAGAAATAGACTCACAGACATAGAAAACAAATTTATGGTTACCAAAGGGGAAAAGTAGGGGGAGGGATAAATTAAGAGTTTGGATTAACAGATACACACTACTATATATAAAATAGATAACCAGCAAGGTCCTACTGTATAGCACAGGGAACTATATTCAATATCTTGTAATAACCTATGATAGAAAAGACTATGAAAAAGTTATATATATATTTAACTGAATCACTTTGCTATACACTTGAAACTAACACAACATTGTAAGTCAACTACATTTCAATATAAATTTGAAAAAATTTTTAAAAAGATTATACCTGCTTTTATGAAATCAGTGATCTCACCTGGACGGAGAATATTGGAGGAAGAATAATCTCTGCAGGGCAGTAGATGAGCACAGGAGTTACGTGCAGCGTCCTGGGGAAGGATGTGGAAGCCTGGACGGTGGCGGTGTGTGTGGTGGGGACAGAGCAGCAGGGGACACCTGTTGGTTGTCACTGGCATCCATTGTCCATACTTCTAGGTAACGGACCTGTCTTTGGACAGACCACCTCTTCCTCCACGGTCACACATATGGTTTGAGGAAGTTGACTCTGTCCTTTCTCCAACTGGAGGAGCAAGTGATGAAGAACAAGCCAATTTGCATGTTTTCCTTGTCAAGACACTAAGGGATCAGGAGTAGATACGTGCAATCAGAATGAAGCCCAAGACATACTAAGAATTTACACACACAGTACATCTTAAACGTTTTTTACATCTTCACGTTTCTTCAGCATTTATTTCCACTTACTCACATGAATTCCATTATAGTACTATACCACAATTCATTTAATCCATCCCCTGATTGTGGCCATTCAGCAATTTCTCCTCATATTTTTTTTGTCTGTTATAAACAATGAACATCCTTATAGAAAGTGTATAATTATGTTCTTAGGATAAATTTTTAGACCGGGTTTATTACAGGATCAAAGTGGGATATCTAATTGCCTTTTATAGGAAAGCAAAAGTTCCAGATTATCTAACTCTGACAGAGCTCACATCCTGTAGTTAACAGCAGCTGACTTATAATTGGATCCATGCACGTAATGTTTTTATAAACCTTAAACTTATTTACAAGACTAGAGTCTGAAGTGGCTTCTCCTCTCTACACTGTTTGATAAAGATAAGGCTCAACCAGATGTGAACCACTGATGGCCACTCAGGAGATTTTAAGAACAGAGTCCAGTCATTAGGAAGCAAATTTAGGACAGAAAAATTCTCTTTGTCTTCCCCTATCCCCATCTATTAATGTAAAAATCCTATTTATCTATCTTTCAAAAGACAACTAAAAGTCTGCCACTCACAAAAACTTCTTTATGTAGAAGTAATCTCAGTAATCTCTCCTTTTTTTCCACTTTCTTTGTTTTCACTTCCTTAACACTTTTTTTTTTTTTTTTTCTACAACCATCTCCTCACCCCATCCTCAAACTTTTGCTTGGAAAATATGGTCACTTCACACACGAGTTCTCCATGCCCCCATCTCCCTCATAGTCCTCAACCAAGACACTGTTTTTTCACCTACCACTCTTTCTCAACTGACCCTATTTTCTATGAAATAGCATCAGTTAAGAGATGGCCTCTCCTTGCCACTGTGCTGGCACAATAGAGAAAGGGTATCATTCACGTGTTTAATGAACACTTCAGTCCTTTGGATGCCAAGTGTCTCTGTTTCTGAGTCTGCCTTACTACAAAAGAAAGAAAGAAAGAGAGAAAGAGAGAAAGAAAGAAAGAAGGAAGGAAGGAAGGAAGGAAGGAAGGGAAGGGGACAGTGATGGCATAGTCTATAGTCCAGCGATGGCAGTGGTCGGTGGTGTAGGGCTTACAAAGTCCATGCACAACTTCAGTTGTTTCTGTGTGTGACCTTAATTTTTGTGATTATTATTATTTTGTGACCTTAAATTTTGTGTTCACCATCTTTCTGAACCTGGGTCCACCAATCTGGTTGTCCAGGTTCCCTGTTGATTCTCTGAGTTACCTATACACTTATGATTCATTTCTTTCTGTTTCTGTTAGCCAAGTCCATTTCTTTTGTTCCAGACAGTAGCCTTGATTGACAAAGGGTTGGCCCTGTGTGACAAGAATGTCAGGCTTGTGTAATTTAGATTATTTGGGAATAACTAGACGTAAGTTCAAAGACTTGATAGAACAAGAAACTACAGAAGAATTTTTATGACACTTCTCATAGACTGAAAATGAATGATGGCTAGATTTCTGAAAAACTGGAGCTACAGAGTAACAAATTTATTATCATTTTGAACCTAACTGTGCCTGATGAATCATCTGTTCTGACAAAATAATGTTACAATCTTAGACTAATCAAGTGTCTTATAAAACAAAGTACAGTTGTAGCATTATTTTTAACCCCATCGCATCAGAAATTTTTCAACGTGCATTTTTAAATCATACAATTTTTCAGTACTATCCCTTGCTTGAATTTATTTCCCATGAATTAAAACTTTTTTTGATTTACTACCCTTTTCATATTTCTTCAGAAATTTTACCATCTCAGAATCTCAATTACTTCACATGGACATCTGGATCAGGCCAATTATTGTATCTTTCTCATCCAATACATGAGTAAGTGTCCATAAAAAATAACATCTGCTGTTTGGTTAATTGCACTAGTATCTGGGAAAATATGAAATAATTTTATGTTTTGTAAGTAGTGTAACTCAAATAGGAATCTGGAATCATCTTTCCCATCATCCTCTTCTGATTGTCTATTTATAGCCCAAAGTGATTGAAGAACAAACTTTAGTATGATTGTTACTGATAGAACTTTTTATGAAAATAATTATCTCACTATTTCACTTTCTGTTTACTTTCTTCTTCAAATGCCAGCTATCAGCATTTGGCAGACAGAATAATCTCACTCAGAAGATGGATTTTCTCAAAGTTCAACAGATTTTTCTGAGAAGAGAAAAACAATGAGTTGGAATTTATGATAAAATTGTAACAAAACATAAATATAAAGTGATTTTCTGAAGATAATGATTAAACTAGTTTCTCTCAATTGCTTTAGCTTCAGCCAAAGTTATGTGGGCTACAAAGAAATACTTAAAAATTAAAGTAATTATTTTTTGATGAAAGGCTGTTTCCTGCAAGCAGGAAGGTAAATAGGAGGAATGCTTCTGAGTAGAACTTAGCTTTTACTCTCTAAGTGGAAATTCTACATGAAACAATATCAATGCTGGTTTCAGATCACACTAAATGCTCTGTTACCAGAAAGCGATGAAATCACCATTGCATTGCTCAGACGTCTTGGATTCTGCAGAGCTATTCAGGGTTGCTAAAGGAGGTAAGACAGAGGTGAAAGGAAAAAGTTCATTTTTAAACCGGCAGGTATACTGGAGTGTTATAAAGGATTTCATCTGTCTTCTCCTTTTCAAATAAAAATTGAAAATTACTGCTCTAAAAGTTGGCATACAATTCCTAAAAAGAAAACTACCTTTAATTAAGTTTCATCTTAAAGAAGTGAAGTATTTGCTATGCCATATGTAGGGAGTTCTGTGACTTACAATCAACCTAGAGAGTGATAGGGTCTTGGGGCAATAAAGTCGACCCACAAAACAAGGTTTCTGAAGGATAGAGTTTCAGGCAAATAGAGCATTTAGCCTGTTCAATTCACTCTAAATTAGAGCTCATTACTCTTCATGATACATTTGATTGCTCTCAAATTCTCAGTAAATGTACCATGAGAGGAGCAGTGCTATTACTTTTGATCAGCAACCAAAGCTTCCTTGGGGTAAGTCAGAGACGTCCCTCATCTCTGGGCACTAGGAAGAGTCAGAACAGGAGAGCTCTCAGAAGCTGCTGACCTCGAAAGAACTCAGAAAAAGTGGAGGAGAAGCAAATGATCAGAAGCAAACAGACGACAAACACAATTTAATGCCTGGAGTCATCACTCTTTGAAAGATCAGTACTTAAGCTAAGAGGATCAATTACTCACATCTCTCTTTTTCTCAAAGTTTCCTTCTTTTGTGTTCACTAAAACAGGGCACAGACCTCCTCCATCCCAAGAATATGGACAATCAACTGCAAAGACATTTAATTATTTTCCGTATTTGGGCGGCCCCAGCCGGATAGGTCTGCTGGAGTCCACTTTCCCTTGCTACAACCCAACAGAAGTTGAGGAGAAATATGGAAAGGAGTGTCACGTATGAGTGCTGATATTAATCTATCTCCAATATATAGATATAAAATCAGTATACAAAATATCAATAGTATATATACACACATATATAATCAGTATATAAAATATCAATAGTATATATATACACATAATCAGTATACAAAATATCAATAGTATATATATGTACACACATATAATCAGTATATGAAATATCAATATTACATATACACATATATAA
>RJWK010042810.1:0-19011 GCA_004363435.1 Platanista minor
TCAAGAAAATGCATTAGGGGGGCTTCCCTGGTGGCGCAGTGGTTGAGAGTCCGTCCGCCTGCCGATGCAGGGGACGCGGGTTCATGCCCCGGTCCGGGAAGGTCCCACGTGCCGCGGAGCGGCTGGGCCCGTGAGCCATGGCCGCTGAGACTGCGCGTCCGGAGCCTGTGCTCCGCAACGGGAGAGGCCACAGCAGTGAGAGGCCCGCGTACCGCAAAAAAAAAAAAAGAAAACGCATTAGGAAGATTGTGCAGGGCTTCCCTGGTGGCGCAGTGGTTAAGAATCCTCCTGCCAATGCAGGAGACACAGGCTCGAGCCCCGGTCCGGGAAGATCCCACACGCCGTGGAGCAATGAAGCCCATGCACCACAACTACTGACCCTGCGCTCTAGAGCCCACAAGCCACAACTACTGAGCCCGTACGCCTAGAGCCCGTGCTGCGCATGAAGAGAAGCCACTGCGATCAGAAGCCCGCGCACCGCAATGAAGAGTAACCCCCGCTCGCCGCAACTAGAGAAAGCCCGTGCGGAGCAACGAAGACCCAACGCAGCCAAAAATGGATTAATTAATTAATTTTTTTAAAAAGTACTGATACATGCTCCAACAGAGATGAACCTCAAAAACATTATGCCAAGGGAAAGGAGCCAGACACAGGAGGAGACTGCATATTGGATGCCTCCATTTCTATGAAATTTCTAGATAGCTAAATGCCTAAAGACAACCCGTGGGCTGGGGAAGGGAGGAATGGGGAGGAACTGTTTAAAGGGGATAGGGTCTTCTTTTGAGGGATGAAACTGTGTTGCAACCAGGCAGAGGTGGTGGTTGCTCAACACTTTGAAGATAATAAATGCCACTGAATTGTTACCTTTAAAATGGTTGATTTCATGTTGTATGAATTTAAGCTCTTTAACAACAACAAAGAATTTTTTAAGGAACCAAAAAAGTAAAAGATTAGAAAGAGCTAAGAAGAGCAGCAAAAATGTAAGACATGAGCCCACAGCTCCTCCCTCTGCCGTCAGCACAGCTCCCGCTACACAGAGAGACGCTGCGCAGAGGCTGCGAGGGCGCTGAGCCGCTGAGTCAGGACATGACGCCCGGGGCTGCTGCAGAGAGCGAGAAAGCCCAGCAGGAGGAGGTGGTGTCCTAACGCTGGCCCTCACTTCGGCTTTACCGAAGTTCTAAGAGCAGCAGCTACGTGATTCTTTTAGAGGTAAAAAGTCTACACAACACTGTAAATCAACTATACTTCATTAACATGTTTTTTAAAAAGTAGATAATTTGCATGTAAATTTAAAACGTGACAGCAAAATGAAACCTGTCTATAACAAGGACTCAAAACTGTCTAAATTGGGGGATGGGATAGCAGGGGGATTATTAGGGAAGAAATCCTTATAAATCAATTTTCAAAGCCTCAGGGAGCTAATCCTTACCATTCACTAACTCGGCATCTCTACAGGAACAAAATACATTTTAAAGACATAAGGTACAATCTGACTTCTAGACAGTCTCAGCCTTTTTTTAAATTTTATTTATTTATTTTTGGCTGTGTTGGGTGTCTTTGCTGCTGCGCGCAGGCTTTCTCCAGTTGCGGCGAGCGGGGGCTACTCTCTGTTGCGGTGCGCGGGCCTCTCACGGCGGTGGCTTCTCTTGTTGCGGAGCACGGGCTCTAGGTGTGTGGGCTCAGCAGTTGTGGCTCGTGGACTCTAGAGCGCAGGCTCAGCAGTTGTGGCGCACGGGCTTAGCTGCTCCGCGGCCTGTGGGATCTTCCCAGACCAGGCCTCGAACCCGTGTCCCCTGCATTGGCAGGCGGATTCTTAACCACTGTGCCACCAGGGAAGCCCGGACAGTCTCGTCTTGATACACAGCAACTGGCTGAAAGGCCCCCTGGCTGGAGCCAGGCATGGCTGGAGCCCCGAGGCCATCAGGGTACCACGCGCTCTGCTCTGTGTTGGCTTCACGTGCCCAGACGCTCTGCCTCAGCGAATGTGGCAACACAGCAGCTCAGGCTTACAGCCTACCAGCTTATCAGCATCCACAGCAGAGAACTAATTTAATTCAAGAAGAGCCAGTGGAAGCGTATTGCCAACAGAATTACTTCACCCCTTAAGGACGCACAAGGCAAGTATCACGCACGTCTGGTTTTAAACGTCGGCAGAGCTGACCCCGCAGTACCACACTGGGCTCGGGCTCGCACCTACCTGAAGACTTGGATCCAAGAGTGGATGAGCCGAGCCTGCGGGTAGTCCCCATTCCGACGTTTCTGCGGGAGCCTGCTGGAGCTTTGGATGACGTAGAACTGGCAGAAGAAGGCCTATTACCATCCACAGAATCCTCATCATCAAAATTTTTATCTGAAGAATAAGCACAGAAATCGTCTTTTGTTTTTTGTTTTCATTTTTTCAGTACTTTTTCACCTGAACTGAAAACAGCAACTAGTCTTAGAGATGAATGGTTTGCCACATCTTTTGGAATCTGAGGGGCCCATCCAGGTCTAGAAAAAAGCCTTAGGTGAGTGCAGAATGCAGCTACCAACATCCTGTTTGCTTTCACACATCTGAAATGCTCTCTACCCCAATTCTGGAAAACCATACAGAAGAAAATAACCTCTCATAAAACTACCACCTAGGAGCAGTTACTTTAACAATTTGACATATTTCGGACCATTCTCTCCTGCATTTTTTTAATAGTTAACATGAGACTATATTTCATTTTTGAATACTGTGTATTTCAAATATGTCCATTTTACCACATGATGAAACATTCTTCATAAACACCATTTTCACAGTTTCATGGTACTTTGCAATTGGAAAATGGCACCAATGAAAAATACTTTCCTTGTTAGACATTTAGGGTGATTCTAATAACTTATCATTAGAAATAATATTGCAACAGATACCTTTCTACCTGCATCTTTGTTTGAACTTCTAATAATTTTAAGAAAAAAATTAAAAAATCCTGGAGGAAAGATTACTGGGTCAAAGAGTTATAATCAAGTTTTTGATGGGTACAGCCAAACTTATTTTCAGAAAGCTCATATAAACACATAATTTTCCTGGAAATTCAAAGAAGGGCCTATATCTTGCCACACCCTTGCCAATGCTGAATATTAAAAAAAAAAAAAAAAAAAAGCAAGGCTCTTCTTTACTGTTGCATTCCTCTCTTAGTGAAGTTGAGCATTTTTGCCTAAGTTCATTAACTTCTGAATTTTCTAAACAGCAGGAAATCCAACCAATATTCCTCAAGTTGCAATATTCCTCAAGTTGCATAAAAAAAGAAAACCATCTTTGGGCTTATGAAAATGAGCATCCCTTATGAACAGCATTTTGATGGAACAAAAATTAAAGCTCTCAGGAGGCACTATACATACAGAGCATGTGTGGGTCATTCAGGGGGTTAAACAAAGAACTTAGGAGTCATTAAAAACAAAAGAAGAAAACTGATGTCCGTAAGCCGGCAATATTCATGATTTCTGAAAAAGGGCATTCGATTTTTACCAGCAAGTCTGAAGTAAATGATTGCTGACCAAAAAACAGATACAAACAACCTGTTTTTCTTGCTCTAGTTGCTTCTCAGCTGAACTATCAAAAGCCAAGTCTTGTGTCTACTCAGGACCCTAACGTTCCTTACACCTCACCGACAATCCCCTTCAAATCACAGGGCTTCTTCTGCTCCACAGTCAGGGAGGAAGCACATCCTCACAAATGCAGATCCCTGTGCAAACAGCTTCCCTCAACACGCCTTTACATTCCCGGTCGCCTGGGCAAGCTGTGTTGTAATCCACACAGCAAGGTCTTGCCGATTCAGGCGTTCAGTGGTCTATTAGCACAGACTTCCCACGTGGATTCCGAAGGGATTCTTACGCTGCAGAGCACACTGACAAGGCCCCTGCAAGAGTAAAACTTGGTCTGAAGTACAGGACGAGGTCACCCACTGAGCAGACAGGAGCCCCGAGAGCATGTGGACCGCTGTCGTGACGCGGCCACGCTGCGAGCCTGTCATTACTCCGCTCAGAACAGTGACAGCCCCGGGCTGTGGGGAAGGTAAATAGCGAGTGGGGGACACGACCACGACTATGCTTCACTCAAAAACGCATGTAAATTGTGTTTAGCTTTGTCTTTTTAACACAGGCAGGCAGGCATGCCACGTAGAAATGCGTTGTTACTGAGAATTATTTTCAGTGGGCCGATTTCACTGGAATTCCTGGGATTTCCACTTGCAGCAATGATGCATTAGCAAGGACCTAACCTCTTAAGAGAAACCAGACCGAATATGTAAAACAACTACTTTCAGACAGGACAACAGGCAGCGCAGAGCTGAGATGCCTCAGAGAAGGGAAACAAACAAACAAGGTGAGCTCTACAATCACCCCAAGTTCCTGCCTGGAGACAATTCCCAGGCCTCCCAGGCCACCCAGGCCAGGGGGCCTGACAGCCTTGCTAAGTGGAGAAAGTGAGACCAGACTCCAGGGGGGGCCGGGTAGCTGGGAGAGGCAGGGTCGAGTGCCGGAAAAGAGAGAGCCACACAGAAAGAGAGCTCTAGGCATGCCTGAAGTTCTGGGCCACGCCGTGCGAGTGAGATGCCCTAAGGGAGGGCAAAAAAATGGCCAGGAGACTGTAAACTGAACAACCCCCAAGGTACACCCAAAGCAGGAAGATGCTCGAGCACCAGAGCTGGGGTGCTCTCGGTGACTCACTGGAGGCATTTTCAGTAGAGACCCCAGAGACAGCAAGCCTAGTAGTGGGGCCAGGTCTCAAGGAGAGTAGACAGATCCGCAAGTAACTCAACTGCTCTGCCAAACAAAGCATGGCGTTCTTTAAAGGACTATAACAAAACGCAGATGCTCAACAACGTAACAGTCACAACACACAACGTCTAATCAAAATTTCATAAACAGATGAGAAGCAGGGAAATGCGGCTCATCATCAGGAGAGAAAAACGTCAAAAAATAGGGACCCACGAGGAAATGACAGAGATGATGGAACCTTAAAACAGAGAGGAACATTAAAACTGCTGCACCTGTGTTCAAGGATTAAAGGGACTCACGGAGGTGATGAGAGAAAGGGAAGGTGTTTTAAAAGGACCAAATGGAACTTCTAGAAATTAAGAAAACACAGTAGCTGAAATGAAAGTACCTTTGAAATGGAATTCAAGGCAGATTAGACACTGCAAAAGAAGGGGAAAATGAGAGAATTCAAACACACAGCAATAAAATTTAACCAAAATTAAGCATAGAGACAAAAAGAAGCAAAGGCTGTAAAAGAAATAAGAGGAATAGTCTCAGAGATCTGTAGGATGAGATCCAGCGGTCTGACACACGTGAATCTGCACTGCCAGCAGAAGCCAGAGGGAAAGAGGCACATTATACGCGGAGGGACAAAATGGACAAAATGACAACAGCTCTCACCAGAAACCACGTGTGCCAGAAGACGACGGAATGACATCTTGAGAATGGTGGAAGGAAAGCATTAACCTAGAATTCTACATCCAGCGAAAATATCTTCTAAGAACGGAGGCTGAATTAAAACTGATTCAGACAAACAAAAACAGAATTTATCACCAGCAGAGCAGCACTCCGGGGAATGCTGAACGAAGATCTTCAGGCGAAAGGAAAATGGTAGCAAATGGAAACTTGGAATTACATTAAGAAATGAGGATCACGGGTGAGAGGAAATATAAGACTTTCTTCTCGCATTTTAACTACTGTAAAAGGTAATTGACTATTTAAGGCAAACATAAAATACTCAACATTTGGTCTCCATTCCTTTTATATTCTCACGTTACAGGAGGATAACCTCGCGGCCAGAGAAAGCATCTACGTCGGCATGTGGATATCCAGGCGGTTAGAATATACGTTGCTGTAAGGGGTGCCACACAGAAAACTGGGCAAGTATGAAGAGAATGGAAGCGGTTCAGATTCGTCCCCAAAGAGCTTGTAGTTTGAAAAGTTAATCACAACTTGTCCATGTTCACTGCAGATGTCACACGTTACGTCCGCTGCACTGAGGACGCAGCTGCTTCATCACCAGTGTCGGCGTGGAAACGGCCCCCAAGGAAGGGGCAAAGGCAGCCAGTGGGAGGTTTTTTAAAACTGAGCTCCAACAGTCCCGACTCAGCCTCTTTACCTCCCCTTTGGAAACAAATCTAACGGGCTTACTTACTGAATTTTCTAAACAGATTAGAAGCAACTAAATATAGAAATGGCGAGAAAGGGGGACGGAACACAGGAGTTAAGCACAGTGATGTGAATGAAAAGTGACAGTTGAAAGCCCGACAGCTAAACAGAAACTATAAAAAGCAAACACGCACACAGAAAACACCCCGAACTCACAAGGCTTAGAACCCACTGCAGGGGTCAAATCACGTGTCCCAACCTAAAAGCGCAGTACCGCATGCCCGTCACCACGACGCTGCACCAGCAAGATCACGTGCTTGTTCACGGGATCCATGTGCTAACAGAGAAAGTAATTCACGTTTTCTATCTGAGTTAGAAATTCAGGGCAACAGGAACAAGGGTGTAGTCACTTACCAGGTTAAATTTGCCCAGAGAGGTGTTTGGAGGATAAAAGTCAATTGAGCCTATTATTTGAAAACTTGAAAACTAACACACCGTCTAAAAATAAGTTTGCCCTCTGGTTCCCAGCTTTTGGGACACCCAGAAATTAAAATCAAATTCAAAAGCGGGTTAGGCCCTCAGAAAGGTACCCAGTTTCAGTTAACTGGGGTTAAATTTCTCTTACGTAGAAGGTGCCGTTCCTGACCTGGACAAATGAGCTGTGTTTGCCACCGCACTCGGTCACAGAGGAGACACGCTCGGGATCCAGTCCAGGGTGAGGGGTCTCGTGGTCTCTGGGTCTAATATGTCTTCAGTATCTTTCAACTAAATCAATCCATACTGAACTCTACGAGTCACTGAAATTCCCATTTTCTTTAGGCTTTTCAGCTAAGCAGACATCTGTGAGAATATAGCCTCTTTTTCTAGAGCTTTAACTAAGGCAAACACATGTGTGAGAATGAGTATTTTTAGCTATGCAGGCTTTTGCTATTACATCAACTCAAAACTTTTCACACATTAAGACAACATCTGTTACACAGAAAACGTTCTTAGAGAAGGGATCGGTTCTCCCTGAGCCCCAAGAAATAATTAATTCTATCTCCTGGCACCACTGCGAAGACTGTCATTCTGAGGGTCACTTCTCTCGTGTGACAGCCTGGGGTAGAAACCTGGCACAAGCTCATTGGCGCCTTCGGTTCCTTTAATCTCTTAAAAATCACCCTTTTTTACAGCACTGGGACAAGACATTTTAAACATAACGCGTGAAACCTCTACAGTGTGACGCTAATCTTCATCCAACTCTCAATCACCGCACTCCTCGTAACCCAATTAGCAGGCAGGCATCGTGCACTCCTGGTAACCCAATTAGCAGGCAGGCATCGTGAAGTGGAAAACAGCAGTAAAACAGCATGCCCCAAAGAACTGTTGATACAATAGAGATTTTAAAACACAGAAGAGAACCTTTTGAAAAAATTACAAGTCCAGAGAGCACACACAGTCATTCGTGGACTTTAGCAGCAAACCAGCCTAGTTCTCAAGGCTGAGTTAAGTCTGTGAACTTGTGCTGAAGTCCTGAACTGTGGTCCAGATGCTGGACAGAGGCTGGCGAGCGGCCAGGGCCAGCACAGGCGGGGCAGAAGCAGTCCCTCCATCAGCCTGAACTGACCCACATTCTGAACCCCCTAAGGAAGGGCCAGCAGAGCCCCGGCGGCCTCAGGACTGAGCTGTAACCAGGCTGGATCGGGGATGATACAAAGCAACAAGCCACACACAGACTCTAGGTCAAAAGTCATCACACATCGCACAGCACTGTGACTAGAGGTTCAGGTCCAGGAGTGGCAGAAAAACATATCAGTCCAAAGACTGACTTCAAGTTTGGTGTTTAGAACTTGGAATTACAAGTTTTGGATCATATTGTCCATTTCGAAAACGTATACACTCGTCTATGAGGACGAACAAAATCTCACAGAAACTAAGAGGTGTCTGTCCCCGCTGTCCATCTGCCAGGGAGGCCGGAACCTAAACTGCCAAGCTGGTCCTCTTTTTTCCCCTGAGGCAGGCTGTGACCCACGCAGGTCCAACGGGCAGCAAGTTCCTTGTTCGTTCTCTTTATAAAGACAACTAACTCCCTGTGTCAGGGTCACTTTGTGGAAGCTGATACCCCAACAGGCTTTCAGCTTCACCCACTCCCTGTTACTGAAATTCTCCTCCAAGGGAATGAGAAATGTGGCAGCCTAGTAACTGGAGCATAATTAGCATTCCCAAGAGAAGGCTGCACGCCCAAAGGCAGGCTGCTTTCCGTAAATATCCCCCAATATCTTGTCTTGATCTGTCCCAGCTCTCAGCCATGGCTGAGGGCCCCATACACCAAACACACTCCTGTGTAATCCTGAACACACCATCCTCTGCGAGCCTCCCCGGCTCTGTCCTGCTCTGGGCTGCACAGCCATACGTCTGCCCTTTACTCCGACTCCCCCTCTGATGAGCTGTGTGCAGATCTGTTCTGTCTCTCTGTCCCTGGAGCAGACACATTCTTCTGGAATCCCTAACACCTACCACAGAGCCTGGGCCAACACACAGTAGGGCAACCAGGTATTTAACTCTGGCAGTCCGCAGGAAAGAAGTCAACACTTGTGAATGGGTGCAAACCATTCTTCATGTATCTTTTTCAGAAGCTTTTACTACTTTTAAAAATGTATAAGGCTTCATCAGACAATAGAGTCCAACAAAGTTTGAAAATATCTGAGGGAAAATGAAGAAAGTAAGGTAACTACAACCCTAAATGTTTTTCTGACCTTCGTGATGTCCTACCAGTCAGAAATCTTCATTCCGTTTTCCTGATAAAACATATACCTATTTAAAAATTAAAAGTCAAAGCCCTCTTATATCAGTCATAACCCCCCAACATTAAACTGTTCACAACGATATATATGCATTTCCAGACTTCAATGCATGTATAAACCTACCATTATGCACACACATATGCAACAAAAACTGTTTTGCCCACTACCAATATTTAGTAGATATTTTTTCTGCATCAGTCTAATCCATTTTGGAGACTACTATTACACTGCTCACACATATAACATTTGATCAATCGCTTATAGATAGCTCGATTATTTCTAATCTTTCAACCTCATAACACCACTGCAGTAGTGTGTTTAAAAGCAGCAACAGTGAATGCACACCTAGGTCTGCACATAACTGCGTGCCAGGCCCTGTGTTTGGGGCTTTGCCTGTTCTCATCAAACGCTCCTGGACCACCCTAAGAGGGAAGCACTCTCATGACTCCACGTTAAAGGTGGAAAATCTTCACGCATCCAGATACAAGTGCCTAGAGTCACACAGTTAATAACTAAGAGGGCGTGAAGCCAGGGTTCAAGTCTATGTGTGTCTGACTCAAGATCCTAGGATCTGAGTTGTGATAACAAACAACCACCACAGAAAAAGAGCAATTCATGTAAACTGGCCACTGTGTGCTAAGCACTGTGCTCAGTACTTTCTGTGCATTATTTCATTTAATTCTTACAACACGCCTTTGCTTACTTAAGAAAATTACTTACTTAAGATAATTTCTTAAACACGGAATCATCAGTAACTCTTATGGCTGTAGACACAGAAATCCTCAACAAAGTATCACCAAACCAAACCAAAGCTAGCAACATATAAAAAACCATCACCATGACCAAGCAGGATTTATCCCAAGAATGGAATGTTGGTTTAATATATAGAACTTAATTTAATACGTCACATTAATAAACTAAAAGACAAAAATACATGCTCAGTAGATGCAATAAAAGTATTTGACAATAATGGGGGGGCGGGAGGTGGGGGAGGGGAGGGGAGGGGAAGAAGCCTTTCATGCTAAAAACACCACAAACAGGGACTAGAAGGAAACTCCCTCAACCTGATGAAGACTAGCTACAAAATACAAAAAGCACACTGTTCACATCTTATTTAAACAGTGACAGACTAGATGTTTTCCCTCTAAGATGAGGAGCAAGACAAGAAGCCTGCTCTCACCACTTCTATTCAACAATGTACTAGAGGTTCGAGCCAGGACAACTAGTAAACAGGAAGAACTAAAATTATCTCTATTCACAGATGACACAATCTTGTATATAGAAAGTTCTAAGGAATTCACTAAAAAAACTATTAGCTCTAATAAATGAGTTCAGAGAGGTCACAGAATATTAAACCAAAATAGAAAAATCCATTGTATTTTTATACATCAGCAATGAACAATCCAAAAATGAAATTAAGAAAGCAATTAACAATAACATCAAGGAAAAAAAATATTTGGGAGTAACTTTAACAAAAGTTACGTTACAGTATGTTCGCTGAAAACTGCATAACATTATTGAGAGAAATTAAAGACATAATAAATGGAAAGACAGCTCTTGTTCATGGATCAGAAGACTTATGAAAAGTTACTTTGCTCATTATCCAAACTGTATTTCTCGCCCGTTTGTCCTCACCAGCTTTGACTTTTAACCAAAGTTGGACGGTGCCTAGAGAGGCATGAAGGTGCAAACCACACTGCCTGCAGCAGGTGGCTGGGTAAAAGGCTGTTTCTCCACAAAGCTCCTACACTCCTCTCTGTCAAAATATGGGGAGTGGGGTAAGTGTACCCCCCCCCTCAAATCCAGTCAGTATGGACCAGCAGTGAAACCAAGAAGGACCCTGAGGGGCTCCTGGGCATGAAAGCCTGTTTTTGTCGCCCGTTTCTTGTAGGCAAGACTCCAGCCTCCATGACCCTCCCTGAGTTCCAAGGGGCGGATCTGAACAGCAACCCCACCCTTGAACTATTGCTATACAACTCCTCATCAAATCCTCCCAGCTTGGGACACACGGTTTTGAGGGCAGGAGACCACGGTGGCCCCCTTTGCCTGGCAAAGCAATAAAGCTATTCTTTTCTACTTCATCCAAAACTCTGTCTCTGGGATTGGATTCGGCACCGGTGCACAGAGAAGCTGAGCTTTCGGCATCAGTAGTACTAACTAGGACCAGTCCGACTTCACGGTGCTCAGTGACGAACACCCTTCAATATCCACATGCAGAACACAAAACTTCCTCTGCCCTGTGTACAAAATTAAGAAATGCTTTTTAAGCATTTCAGAGCACAAGGCGTAGAAAAACTTTAACCTGGCGGGAAACGCCGGCACATTTCGCAGAACAAAACCGGACACGGCGCGACAGGAGAGACGAGGGCGCTGAGAGCGTGTCGCGGCTGCGGTCACCCACTGTCCGTCACAGAACAGCAGAGCTGAAGCACAGGCAAGCTCGATGCCGAGGATGAGTTTCCACCCCCTCGGCCAGGCGCATGTCCCCCCGATGCCCGCAGAGCAGATGAGCCGGCAGAGAGGGTGGGGGCCAAGATGGGACGACAAGGAGATAATTCAGTTCAGGCTTATTCACCCCCTAAAAGGGGCGCGAAAAGGGGCAGCAACTGGGGCGGACACGATCAGAAGCTGGAGAGGGAAAGAGGAGGTGAGAGGACCCAGGGCAAAGCTGCGCCGACACCGGCACCGCCCCCGCCAGGGACAACTGAGGAGCCCTCCCCGTGCAGGTCAGGGCGCTCTTCAGCGTCGGATGGAGAATGTGCCGGCCGCTGCTCTACAGCGAGCAGCTCAGGAGGGACGCCGCAGAGCCCGCGGCCGGCCTCGGGGGGTGGGGGGGGGGGGGGGGGGGGGGGGGGGGGGGGGGGGGGGGGGGGGAGGAGCGCACGGCGGGCGCTGGGCGGGTGAGCCTGTCCCCCCGCAGGGCCACGGGCCACAGGCCTGCACCTCCATCAAGACCAACCTCGCGGCTGAAAAAGGGGTGTAAAAAGGGAGTCCGCCTTCGGCCTATGCAATGTGTATCTCTCTAAATAAACCTGCTTCCACTTTATTTAATTAATTAAAGTAAAATAAAAAGAGGTTTAATAGAATGGAAATTGGCTCCTGTTTCCCTGTCTGTGAAAAAAGGGTGATACTGCCCACCAACAGGGATCATCTGGAGGCAGCCCTCCTCCGCTGCCAGCTCCGACAGACCTGGGGGACGCCCCCCTGTGACCGCAGCCCTGCCTCGGGGCTGGGCGGCACCCAGAGGATCTGCCCCACCTGCCACCTAAGTCACGGCAGAGCCTGTCTTTCTGCAGGATTGGGGCCGGGTGGAGGGCAGCCTAGCACTGCTGCAGCCCAAAGAAGGGAGGCCCCAGTCTAAGAGGGAAGCGGGAAGCCAGCGGAAGAAGGCAGAACAGAGATCGGGGTAGAGCGGAGGCCAACGCTGCGTCTGTGTGCCTGGGGACAAGACAAGAGCCCTCGGTTACCCGAGCCAATTAATCCCCCTTTCTACTTATGTACCTGGAGTGCAGGTATACCATTTATAATCAAGGGACTCTCTGTACCACTTGAAGGGGGTGTCAGTCACACAGATTAGACAGAATGTACGCAAAGGGAGGAAAACTCCAACTGCTCAACACACAGCAGCTGCTACACTCTGTCACTGTGTGATGCCCTGCGTACAAAAAAGCAACCTTTCAAAAATATGTGGATTGGGCTTCCCCAGTGGCGCAGTGGTTGAGAGTCCGCCTGCCAATAAAGGGGACACGGGTTCGTGCCCCGGTCCGGGAAGATCCCACATGCCGCGGAGCGGCTGGGCCCATGAGCCGTGGCTGCTGAGCCTGTGCTCCGCAACGGGAGAGGCCACAACAGTGAGAGGCCCGTGTACCGCAAAAAAAAAAAAAAAAAAGTGGATGGAGCTGAAGAATTAGGAATATAATTCTTTTTTCTTTAATTGAAGAACAGTTGATCGACAATGTTGAGTTAATTTCTCCTGTACAGCAAAGGGATTCAGTTATACCTATACATACATTCTTTTTTTTAAATATTCTACCCCACTGTGGTTTTACCACAGGATACTGAATACAGTTCCCAGTGCTACACAGTAGGATCTTGTTGGTTTTTTGTTTGTCTTAAATTCATTTATTTATTTATTTTTGGCTGCGTTGGGTCTTCGCTGTGGTGCAGGGGCTTCTCATTGTGGTGGCTTCTCTTGTTACAGAGCACAGGCTCTAGGCGCACGGGCTTCAGTAGTTGTCACACACGGGCTTCAGTAGTCGTGGCTCATGGGTTCTAAAGTGCAGCCTCAGTAGTTGTGGCTCGTGGGCTCTAGAGCGCAGGCTCAGTAGTCATGGCGCACGGGCTTAGCTGCTCCACGGCATGTGGGATCTTCCCGGACCAGGGCTCGGACCCGTGTCCCCTGCATTGGCAGGAGGATTCTTAACCACTGCGCCACCAGGGAAGTCCAGACCTTGTTGTTTACCCACTCTATACATAACAGTTGGCGTCTGCTAATCCCAAACTCCCAACCCATCCCTGCCCCACCTCCCTCCCCCTTGGCAACCACCAGTCTGTTCTCTATGTCTGTGACTCCGTTCCTGTTTCGTAGAAAAGTTCATTTGTGTCATATTTTAGAGGAACAGAATTCTTTTAATGCTCTTATAAAAGGCATAGAACTAATTCAGGTTATATAGTAAGAGAAATGTAGGGACATTTTTGAGAAACAGAAGAATGCCTCAAACTCCCTTCTGTAGAACTGGTTCCAACATGGAAGGATCCACCTGCCCCCTTGTCAAGAAGCCTTGGGATGGTCTCAACGACAATTTTCTCAGGGTCACAGGAAAGAAATGTGTCATTTATAAGGTAAAGGAAAAAAACTAAATTAGGAATCTGCTTCCACCAAGTGGCACCAACCTTGAAATTCTCTCTAAACCCTCCACGGCCTGCCTGTGACTTGGAAGTTCAAGTCCAAGGCACAGGGTCACCTGAGAGGTGATGTGGTCTCAGCATACCCACTTCGTTGCTTCTGTAACAAAACTGGATGGATGCCCAGAGGCAGTGGACTCCTCCCCTTGGGGGGCAGGAGCGGGGGTTACTGGAGAGGACACCTCCTCAGAATACTAAGAGCACACCACGTGCAGCTTCCTTCCCTCGTCTCTTCTGCATTCATTTACCAGGGACACCTCTGTGCCCGGTACTCTGCTGGGAGATGGGATGCAGACAGGAAGGCGTGGCTCTCACCCTGGAGTTCACGGTCCAGAGTGGGAAACAGACACACACAACCCACAGCAGTTATGACTCAGTGTGACGCTCTGCTAAAGGCACGCACAAGATATGCCAAATGGGTACAGAAGAGGGGTACACAGAACAGGGCCGAATCAGCCAGAAAGGATTCCCTGTGCACCACCACCCCCGCCCCGACCCTCTGACGTGACTCACTCCCCATCACTTGTGTCTGATACCGGAGGACTTCACCTGAACTGGGACAGTGAAATGCTTTAAATGGGTGCACAGCCTACACGCTTCAGGAACACGGTAGACCATCACGCTGAGTGAACACACGGTGTGAGAGAGCACACATTCCAAAGACGCCTCCCAGACAGACGGAGGAGGGGCAAGGGACAGGGAACAAACTAGCCAGCGGCCCTCTGCACACAGACAGGTCCAGGAGCCCCACCGTTCTGGGACTGTCCCCATCTTGGGCACCAGGGAGCAGAGGACACAGTCGCCAAGTCGTGCCCAGCGGTTTGAGTTACTGAAGTTGGCATCTCCTGACCAGTGTGAAGGCCCAACTAAAACTAACCCTGTTCATACGACGCCTTCCCCAAAGAGAAGAACCCACAGCGACCCAGCGATCATCAGGTACAGAAGATCAACCTCCCAACACACCTCGGAGAGGCTATAAACTCATCCTTGGAACCAACCGAAAGGGAAGGACACAAAGAGATAGCCACTTTATTATCCTGAGTATCTCAGCGGGTGAAGTAGGGAAGATGGAGATGGACCAGCCTCCCCGCCGGAAGAGCTGGCCACGGAGCTCGGGGAAGACTTGAACTGTCCCCGTATTAACATGGTCTGGTGAGCAACCGCGAACTCCCAGACAGACAGAAAACGTGGCTTTCCATTCTGCCAAGAACCGTCGTTCCCAGACATAGGTGTGTTAGTGCCTTAAAATCTGGACCGATCCAGGGCGAGAGAAACACAGGAGGAGCCTGCGCCAGCGGTGCCTCTCCCTCTCACGCTCCTACTGCCCACGAGGGTCACAGAGCGGGGGACCTGGGACCGTCCTCCACGAGCCACCCAACCCCAGGTCACTCGGCCAGAGGAGGAGAGGGAACAGGAGGCTTAAATCAGCAGTCATTTGCGTGATTCTCTCTCTCTTCCAGATGCCACAGGTGCTCTGGGGCAGAAGACAGTTCCTCACACAACTTGGAATCCCTCAGGCTTCAGCCCCTGCACAGAGACCCGTAGAAAGTTTAAGTCAATTCACTACTGACTCTTGTATTCTCCGGCCATGAATGTTTAGCTACCTTCAGGCTTCTCTCCTAGGAAACAAGATTATCAAAGGGATTCCCAAGGGATTACACTAAATCCCATGAAACACAGATCAATGAAACTCAGGACAGCTCAAAAAGAGATTCTAAGAAAGAATTAACCATTGTAATGAACAAAAATTCACAGTCTTGTGAATTTTAAGAATCTGGAGATCCTTCCAAGTAAACATCCCTGAGTAACTGCAGCAAGAGTTTGGGTCTGTTTCATCTGCTCCAGCTATTACTGGGCCGTGTTTCTCTAGTGCAATTTTCATTCAAATCTGAACAATTCCAGTCTTACCATCTGAAAAGTTAAAAGCCACATTACAGTGGATGGTTTTCTACGGTGTTAATAAGAATAGGGCCTTTGGGGGCTTCCCTGGTGGCCCAGTGGTTGAGAGTCCGCCTGCCAATGCAGGGGACACGGGTTCGTGCCCCGGTCTGGGAAGATCCCACATGCCGCGGAGCGGCTGGGCCCGTGAGCCATGGCCGCTGAGCCTGCGCGTCCGGAGCCTGTGCTCCGTCCGCAACGGGAGAGGCCCGCGTACCGCAAAAAAAAAAAAAAAAAAGACAAAAAAAGAATAGGGCCTTTGGATAACTGTAAACACACACGGGCTAAAAACCAATTTACGACCGCTAAGGCCTTAGTATCTTTTACTGAACTTACTCTCTCAGCTACTTGGAGCTCACAATGCCATGATAATTTACATAATTACAAAGCAAACAGCAATAAACCAAGAATAATTTGTTTGAAAATTTCAAAGGAGTTTGCTTTCTAAAATTCTTTTAATCTCATCTGGGCCCATTAACTGCTAATGGCACTCAGATTTGTTGCTGTTATTTGTCTAGAGAACCATCCAGACTGAGTCCCTGACAGCTAAGGGCTTCTAAGACAGACATTCTGATGCCTGGCCAGGTGTAGAGACCACCCAGCTGAAGGCTAAAAACAGGAAGCAAGCAAAGGAAAGCTCAGGGCAGTATCAACACCACGGGAGGCTGTGAGCCTGTGTATTTTAAGGGGAGACAGTACAACAAGTAAGTACAGTCATACTACATAAGGTGCAGGATATCCTCAGAGAGGCTTCTGGTAAATTGTAAGCCTACTGCTGAAATTACTTGTCTGACAACTGTCCCTCACACTCATCATGTGCTTATCTTCTGGCCCTAAGAATAGGGCACGTGAGCGCACAGACCACGTGGCTGCCACCGGGGCCAGCTCACCATTACCCTGAGCCCCGCAGCCCTCGCCAGCTCCCAAGCCAATTCCCACGCAACAGCTTCCCAGTTACTCCAAAGGAGACCGCCATGTGAGGGTGCTTATGAGCGCGGACACCCTCGCTCCCCTCTGGCCGCCGGTCAAAAGTCAGCCTCGCAGGCACCTCTCGGCACACGGTGGGCGGGGGGACCCCATCACAGTCCCTCAGCCCGGCTCAAAAACGTGTTCTGACAGCAGACTGCCAGGTAATGGGCTCCTCCCAGCAGTGGGAGGGAAGAAAGCAAAGAGACGAAAAAGGAACCTGGTGGGGAAGACGGCAGAAAAACGGAGGAGAGGAAAGGAATGAGGAGAGAATGGCAGGAGAGAACAGACCCTCTTTCTGAAGTGCTAATGCACGAGCAAAGCGTTGCTCTCCTTGAAGAAATTCACAGAAGGACTGCAGGCTGGCGGCTGCCTGACTTTGACAACCACCTCCCTCCTTTGTCCCTCCCTCCATCCCTTCCGGTGACTGCGGGAGGGTCTAGTCCCTTCCGGACACTCTGCCAGGCCCTGGGAAGACAGGAAGAACAAAAGCGCAGGCTCCCCTCCCGCCCCACAGGCAACCTGCGCTATAAAGAGAGAGAACACATTCACAAATGCAAGTATGACAAGAGAACCCGTGATAAGGGTGATGCAGCGGAAGACCACAGTGCAGGGCAGCGGAGGAGGGGATAGGCAGAGGGGGTGGTGAGAGACATTTTGGATGGGGTGGCTCCCACCAACGACTCAAAGCTCACCATCATCACAGGGGCGAGGATCACTCAGGCATCTCTGTCATGAGCAGAGAATTCAAGAGCAGGACGGGGAGAAAGGGTAGCAGCAAAGTTCCAATGTACCGTGAACAGCAAAGCAAAAAAAGGTAGAGTGCGTGGCTCTCGCAGGAAAGGGCCCTAGGGCGGGGCTGCCCTTCCTCTCTGGAAAGGGCACCATGGACTCACGACCCTGTGGCTCCAGCCTCGTGGCCGCCAGCACGTGCAGGCAGCTGTTAGGGCTGCCGTGACAGCCGCCCTAGCTGTGGGTGCCTGAACGCAGAGAGCCACACTCAAACCCGATTCTCGTTTCTGTCCAAAGAAACCCAAGTAAACTAAAGACACCAAAAATGAACTTTGGGATAGAAAAGAGGGCCTTTCAATTGTTTTGTTTTCCAATTTCATTTTTATAAAAATCAAATGTACACACTTACTCAGCCCTGAACCTGGCTATAAGAAGAACCCACGAAGCCCATCCTCACTATTCTACTATTTTTCCTGCCTTGCTCAATCAGTTCTCCCAATTCCAAAGGTCAGTGATAGATCTGTTTGCAATGTCTGGGCATCCATGCCCGAGGGGACAGGTGCACACGGGTGGTACAGTCAGGTGATGGGCTGAGCCTAGAAGCGGCCTCTGTGTGCATGCCCACCAGGGAGGCCGGGCCGAGGAAAGCGTTCCGACCTCAGCGCTACACGCTTTCGTGCTGGATAAAGATTCTGGCATTTCCAGCACGGGGGTAAACCAGTTAGTCAGTGTGCGGTTCCACTGAGAAAAGATAACAATAACTGGAGTTCAACCTTCCCCGTGTGACTGTAACCTTGGGAGGTGGCGTGGCGTGGCATGGCGTGTGGTGAGAAGTACACAGGTCTCAGAGAGCTCTTCTCCAGACTTCGACATCCCTGGCGCTGTTTTAGTTTAGACAAGTTACCGGACTCCTCTGAGCCTGTCCCCCATCTGCAGAATGAGCATCATTCACATACCCGTTATCTGTGTACTCAGAAGGTCTTTAGGTGTCCACTCTGTGCCAGGCCCTTAACTGGATGCCAATAGTTCAGAGAACAAAAACAAAGTGCTTCTCACTCTCAGAGCTGACGGCCAGCAGCACGGGGAGGCTTCAGAGAGGAAATTCCTAGAGGTTACAGAGGCCCAGGCAAGGGACCCCAAGGCCTCCGCACCATGGCGGTGATGCCTGGAAGCTGAGCAGATGCTGAGCTGGGTGATGAGGAGCGTGGACTCCAGTGGGGTCCATGTGTACCAAGTCCCTGGGTGGAAAAAACCCAGGCAGCGATCAGGACTGACCCCAGGGCAGTACAGGGACACAGACTGCTGAACAGGCTGGTAATTATTAATAATAATAACCCCAATCATCTGCATGGTAATAAGTTAAGAGTAGGGCACTTAAACTGGTACTTAAACTTCTCACAAAAATACCCAGGGCTTCCCTGGTGGCGCCGTGGTTAAGAATCCACCTGCTGGGGCTTCCCTGGTGGCACAGTGGTTGAGAGTCCGCCTGCCGATGCAAGGGACACAGGTTCGTGCCCGGTCCGGGAAGATCCCACATGCCGCGGAGCGGCTACGCCCGTGAGCCATGGCCGCTGAG
>RJWK010042811.1:0-19013 GCA_004363435.1 Platanista minor
TTTTTTTTTTCCCCTTAGATTCCATATATATGTGTTAGCATACGGTATTTGTTTTTCTCCTTCTGACTTACTTCACTCTGTATGACAGACTCTATCTAGGTCCATCCAGCTCACTACAAATAACTCCATTTCGTTTCTTTTTATGGCTGAGTAATATTCCATTGTATATATGTGCCACGTCTTCCTTATCCATTCATCCAATGATGGACACTAAGATTGTTTCCATCTCCTGGCTATTGTAAATAGAGCTGCAATGAACGTTTTGGTACATGACTCTTTTTGAATTCTGGTTTTCTCAGGGTATATGCCCAGTAGTGGGATTGCTGGGTCATATGGTAGTTCTATTTGTAGTTTCTTAAGGAACCTCCATACTGTTCTCCATAGTGGCTGTATCAGTTTACATTCCCACCAACAGTGCAAGAGGGTTCCCTTTTCTCCACACCCTCTCCAGCATTTATTGTTTGTAGATTTTTTGACGATGGCCATTCTGACCGGTGTGAGATGATATTGTAGGTTTGATTTGCATTTCTCTAATGATTAATGATGTTGAGCATTCTTTCATGTGTTTGTTGGCAATCTGTGTATCTTCTTTGGAGAAATGTCTATTTAAGTCTTCTGCCCATTTTTGGATTGGGTTGTTTGTTTTATTGATATTGAGCTACATGAGCTGCTTATAAATTTTGGAGATTAATCCTTTGTCAGTTGCTTCATTTGCAAATATTTTCTCCCATTCTGAGGGCTGTCTTTTGGTCTTATTTATGGTTTCCTTTGCCGTGCAAAAGCTTTTAAGTTTCATTAGGTCCCATTTGTTTATTGTTTTTATTTCCATTTCTCTAGGAGGTGGGTCAAAAAGGATCTTGCTGTGATTTATGTCGTAGAGTGTTCTGCCTGTGTTTTTCTCTAAGAGTCTGATAGTGTCTGGCGTTACATTTAGGTCTTCAATCCGTTTTGAGTTTATCTTTGTGTATGGTGTTAGGGAGTGTTCTAATTTCATACTTTTACATGTACCTGTCCAGTTTTCCCAGCACCACTTATTGAAGAGGCTGTCTCTTCTCCGCTGTATATTCCTGCCTCCTTTATCAAAGATAATGCTGCCATTCTTGTTTTGCCAATGAGGAGGCTGAGGCTTGGGGAGGAGAAAGGTCTTGTCCAAGGTCACACAGTGTGAGTGGTAGAGGCACGATTTGAACTCAGGGAGCCGGGTTCCAGAGAACTTGGACCCTGGCCACTACTTTGTCATCTTAGCTCATGAAAGCCTTCCCTTGGCTTCCAGATCGGCCATCGGGACTTTGATGTGGAGAAGCGTCTTCGGAGGGACCTCAGAAGGACTCATGCGCTATTGTCAGACGTGCAGCTCCTGCTGGGGACCATGGAGGACAGCAAGACGTCGGTCAGCAGGGAGGATCTGGAGAAAGTGCAAAGCCAGGTGGGTGTCACGGGGTCCTCTCAGAACCCCTTGGGGAGGATGCCACGGCCAGCAGGGGGAGAATGGTTCTCCCACCCAAATGGGTGTGGCCACAGCCCTGATGTCTGACTTTCACAGACCTGTGGGGAGGTGGAGGGCATTGCGGGGCTGGATGGGTCACATGGATATGGTCGATGAGGAAAGGGGTTTATAAATGACTTAGGAGTCCTGTTCCCTTCTTTAGGGCTGAGGCAGAGTGAGTTTGAGTCCTTGGGCAGATCAGGGCCCTGGGGCAGAACGGCTGAGCGCAGCATGCATGCGTGCCTGTGTGCATGCGTGTGTGCATGGTGACCAGCGGGGCTGGATATGAAACAGACAGTGCTGATGATGCAGATCCTACATGAGGATCAGCATCTCCATTCACAAGAGAGGTGACTCACCCAGAGTCCCACAGCTAGAGGGTGGCAGAGTCGGGATTCAAACCCAGGTCTTCAGGCCCCACCATCCCTGGCTGCCTCAGAGAAGAACGGGAGGCGGATGAGAGGTGAGGCCAGGAGGGAGCTGAGCACCTCAGGAGACATGATGGGCTCAGACTGTCCTGGTTTAGTGCTAAAAGTCCCGTGTCCCGGGCAAGCCCTCAGCCCCAGGGACACCGGGACAGTTGGTCACTCAACTGTCATTTCTCATTTCTCTTCATGGCCATGTCAGAACATTAGAATCACTTGTGCTTGAATGTGTCCCCTCCCTCAGTCCTCGTGGTACCCCTGGGAGAGGGCAAATGATACTGTGCCCATTTAACAGATGGGAAAGTTCTGTCCACAGGTGGGAAACAATGCACCCAAGGTAACACAGCACGTAGGTGGCAGGGTTGGGATTCAAATCCAGGGCTCGTGATTCTAACTGCAGAATCTGGGGGCTCTTTTGCCTCACCCTGGGTCTTCCTGTCTGTCTGACCCACCAGGTGGATAGAGGACCCTGAGCCTCCTCTTGTCAGGCAGTCAGGATGTCTGAGCACTCAGCCACCACTCAGGCATCTTGGGTTCATGTGGCCCCCTTGGCAGGAGGCCCTGTATTCTGCCTGTCTTCCATCAAAATATTCCTGACGCCATCCAAGTCCCCCTCTCTCCGTAGGTGAATGTTCTTGAAAAGGAACCACAGTGGTTTTATTTGTTCCTCTTTTCTTTTTTTTTTATTATTCATGAGAAATCTCCCTCTGCAGGGTTAAAATGTGTGTTCTTGGAAAATAGTGGTATTTAGTGAATGCGCCTTTAGCTGAATCAAAGAGCTTCATTCTTGTGAGAGTCCTTCTTCCCCATCTCTGCATCCGGCGCCTATCAAAAAGAATTCACAGCCTTGGCTTTCTGTTGCTGTTGTCATGGAAATTGTTATAAGGATGGGATCGTGTGGACCGGAGGTCAGGGTACAGTTGCTTTGGCTCCCAGCACACGTGTCCCGCTTCCAGAGTCAGAGCTAATCAAATAAAGTAGCGATGACATTGGGCATTGCTGTCTCTCCTCTCCCGTGTACGGTATTTGTCCTTTACCTGAAGCCTCCAGGGACAGAGGCAGGGAGAGCAGACGGGAGGGGGGAAGGGAGAGGGAGCTAACTTTGCTGCCGGCTGTGTCTTCATTGCTGGGTATGGTGCTGGACTGTTCCATTCATTCCTTCATTCATTATTTATGCAGCACCTACTGCGTGTCAGGCGATGTGCTAGATCTAAGTATATTACGGTTAGTAAGACAGGCATGGTCCTCTCCCTTTGAAACTGATGTCTGCTGGAAAAGAGGACAAGCAAACAGTGATACAACGAAACAGAAGTATCCTACACCTTAATTCAGGTAGTAAAGGAAATAACTGGGGTTATTATAAATAATAAAGGGAATAGGGAATTGCAAGGGGTCTCGTTTAGCTTGGGTGATCAGCTAAACTCCCCTGGCAGAAGGAGAAGCAGGCAGAGACCAGAACGTGCGGGGCCTGGGAGGTTTGGATTTTACTCCAGGGGTGATGAGAAGCCGTTGGGACGTTTTGAGCAGAGCATGACATAATCGGATTCAGAGGATCACTCCTCTGTGTGGGGAAGGGATTGAGGAGGGATGAGTGCATGCCGTTAGGAGGCTAGAGTACCCCTCTAGGCTGGAGCAAAGGGTCTCCTGGGTTAAATGGTTGTGGGGATGGTGAGAGGAGGCAAAGTGGGGGCTGGTTTGGAGCTGACAGGACTGGTAGGTGGTCGGTGTGGCAGCAAGAAGTGCATTACTTAGATCATCCTCACCAGAACCCTAGGAGGTGGCTATTTCTATTTTTGACCCATTTTACTAATAAGGAAACAGGCTCTGAGAGGTTGAGTAATTTACCCAACGGCACACAGCAGCGTATGTCTTAATGCCGCCAGCGCCGACAGTTCTGTACCCACGATGTTAACATTTTTCAACCACCTACTATGTATCAGGCTTTTCCTTGGAATTTTTGGGGTCCCCAAACTTGGCTGCACATCTGATAACTTAAGGACCGTTTAAAAATCACAGATTTACAGGCCTCCCTCCTCGTTTTTTCTTCCCATTGAGACCCAGGATCTACATTTTTTTTTTAATTAATTAATTTAATTTTGGCTGCGTTGGGTCTTCGTGGCTGCGTGTGGGCTTTCTCTAGTTGTATCGAGCAGGGGCTGCTCTTCGTCGCGGTGCAAGGGCTTCTCATTGTGGTGGCTTCTCTTGTTGCGGAGCGCGGGTCTCAGTAGTGGTGGCACGTGGGCTCTAGAGCTCAGGCTCTAGAGTAGTTGCGGCTCGCAGGCTCTAGAGCTCAGGCTCAGTAGCTGTGGCGCACGGGCCTAGTTGCTCCGCGGCACGTGGGATCTTCCCAGACCAGGGCTCGAACCCGTGTTCCCTGCATCGGCAGGCGAATTCTTAACCACTGTGCCACGGGGGAAGCCCCAGGATCTACATTTTTTTTTTTCAACGGTCACATGAGGGGATTCCAGTGCTGGTCTTAGGGCCACCATGTGGGAATCATGGACCTCGTTTAACCCTGAAAACACACTTTCAGGTTCCATGCAGATGAGAAAACTGATGGTGAGGTTACATTAGTGTGACAGAGCCTAGTTCAACCAATTTTACAATTCATTAAATATTGAGTCAGGAGAACTGGATCCCGCATTTGCTAATGTTGTGACCTTCGCCGTGTGACAGGACCTCCGTGAGCCCTTCTCCTGAAGCGGAGCATCGTCATCGCCTCGTGTCGCACGTGCTGTTGGGGGTCGGGGGCAATGAGGTATAGCCCACGAAGGCTTGAGAAGCTTGCACACCCTCTGCAGCCTCTACAGCTCGCTAACCATGGTGCCGGGTAACCCAGAGAAAGGTTTTCTCTCTGAGGGCAAAGATGAGGGAATGTGTTTGAAAGCACCTGTTAGTGAACTGTGTGCGTTCAGCAGATCCTGACAAGGTGTCCACTCTGGACGAATTCGAGGCCAGGCTGAGAGGATAAGGAAGAACCCCTCCCGAGAGGGGCTCCCAGTCTAGGTGAGAGGCCGACCTAGGAGCAGAGTGTGGCCAGCAGGGTGATGGGATCTTTCCTGGCGGAATGCTGGGGTTTAGCTGAAGAGGATGCGCTTGATTTAGCTGTGGGAGAGGAGCTGGTAGCTTCAGCTGTCTCCTTAAAGGTGGGAACGAAAGGCTGGCTGGGTAAGATGCACATGGGCGTTGTAGGAGGGAACACCAGGGCCGGGGGCGGGAGGAGACAGGGAGCATGTTCCGCTTGGCCTAGTGTGGCTGGTGTGTAGCGTCCCCCCGGGAGGAGCAGAGAGGGTAATGTCGGTCAGCGAGGCTAGAGTCAGCTCGTGAACTGTTTAGTGAGCCCAACTAAGGAGTTTGGGTTTTATCCCAAAGGTGATAGGGAGCCATAGAGAGCTACAGAGCAGGGAAGGGCACGGTCAGAAGTGCTTGTAAAAAAAGCGGCAGGATTCTAGGCCCAACTGAAGCAGTGATGTGTGGCATGCCAGGCTCAGCCAGAGGCATGGGAGGGTTCCCCTAGGCAGAGCATCTCCCAGAGCCCCTGCCTTCTTCCCAGGTGGACAGGCATTCCCCTCTGCCCATTGCCCTGCCGTCTAGAATCCCGAGAAAATTATTTGGCTCCTTCTGCCCAGTTTCCCTCCATTGGGAGACTTGGCTCTGTCGCAGCTAACACCTGAGGCTAAAGACTGTGGGATGAAACATGGAAGACTCCTGGAGGAAAGACACACACCTTGTGAGTGCAGATCCTGCCTCTGCTACTTAATTAGTTGTACGATTCTGAGCAAGTCACCCTGCCTTTCAGAGGCTCCTTTTTCGTACCTAAAAAAAAAAAAGAGCCTGATATTCCCAGCTATTGGGCTAGTATAAAGAACCCTAGACCCTGGATTGAAAGGAATTCTCTAAATTGAAAACTACAAGACGGTGATTTTTAAACGTAGAGCTGCCCACTGGCCCCTGCGTCCCCGCCCCACCCCCACCCCGCCGGAGTCGGCTGGTGGAAGACTTTGGATCCTGGGCCCAGGATTTCACAAGACGACCTAGTGGACAGGTAGACGAAGCCATGTGTGGTGTGGGTCTAATGACACCTGTTCTTCAGGAGCAATTACTAACTAATTCCCGTGGACTGCTTCCACTGGAAACAAACTAATCTGGAGACAGAAGCAGTTCCAACAACCAAGATATATCATTGAGCTAATTGCTGTGCATAAATAACACCTGTGAGCAGCAGCTGCCGGCACCTGGCTCCGAGGAGAAAGTGGAAGGTGATGTCTGCTCCCCGGGCAGTGGCGGCTTTTTGTTTGAATTTGATTCATGCCTTGACCTTTGCCTCCCCCCAGAGGAACTATGTTATTTGCTTTCTTTGTTTTGTTTTGTTAAATGGAGAAGAGTTTGCACTGAGCTCTTCAGTTGTTTACTTAATTCACGCCAGGGGGCCGTGTTACTCCCCCTCCCCCCCCCCCCCCCCCCCCCCCCCCCCCCCGCCCCGCTTCCTCCTGAGGACAAAGCTGCTGCTGAGTCTCAGCCATTGTGCCCCCTACAGAGCTCTGGAATCCAGCCACTCCTCGCTTCTCCCCTCCTATCACACACCACCTGCGTCTCTCATTTGGAATTCTGTCAAGTCTGCTGGCCTCGGTCTTGTCAGAGCAATCTTTCTGGCCCCATGATCTTTGGAGAGAGATTTGTAAGATAAAAATACAATCATGGTCCTTTGCATTCAGAATCCATCAGTGGCTCCCCATTTTGCCCTCAGGGTACAGTCCACGTGCCTCCACGTGACCTTTAAAGATGCACAGTCCAGCCCCTACCTTCCTGTCACCTCTGACCAGCAGCTTAGACCATCTTGGGGTCCCCACACCAAGCCATGCCTTCTGCCGGACACTCGCTTCTCCCACTGAAACCTCTTTGCCTGATGGGCATCTAGTCATCCTCCGAACTTGGGTTTGGGCCTCGTCTCTAGGAGCCATCTCTGACCTCCAGGGTCTGGGGGAGGGGCCCAGCTCCTTTCTCTCATGAGCTCCTGGGCTTCCCCCAGGACAGTCCAGATCATTCTGTCACAGTTACCTCTTTGCTTGAGTCACAAAAAGGTCAGAAGAGAATTGAGGTGGGACTGGAACCCGCAGAGTCTGACTTCAACCCCTGGAAGTATGATAACCACCACCCCAAACTACCAGTGTACCTCCTGTTGGCCTGCTGCCCACTCTGGAAGCCCCAGTGCTCCTATAGGCCCCTCCACTGGGGGATTCCAGCTCGGCTTCAGTGTCCCTCAGGTGGGCCGTTGGGCCTGGTGCATGTTCCACACACAGTGAACCCCCAGTGGTCCCTGCTAGTGCACAGACGACTGAGGATCCCCAGTGCCCTTAATCAGGATGGTGGTCACCAGGTGTCACCCACGCTTCCATGAGACGTTGAAGATAACCAGCAAGCTCTGGGAGGACGATCCTGACAGGAGTCTTTCGTGTGAGCGAGCACTTAGGGAACACTTCCCTCCAGCCCGGAACCACAGAACAGGTGGCCTGGATGTTTTAGTTGAAGAGACTTTTCTAAAATAAGATTGTGTTGGAGTGAATTGATTCAATAGTAACATAACCTCCTGTCAGAGGAGATAAAGTCCAAATTGTAATTGGTTAAAAACATGGTTATCAGGAGCCTGTTCACCCCACAAATACTGACACTTCCAAGGCTGTGATGAACGATGTGGGAAAAGGCTGGTTTCGTTGCAGACGGGGACACCATCTATGCGTCTCTCCCAAAGGGCCTGGTGCTATTTAGCTATGGCGTGCCAGGCCCCCAGAGCAGCCTGGCCACCCACCAGGGTGATCATAACCACGGGAACGTTGATGGCAAGCATCCGTGGCTTACACCGTGCCAGGCACAAGACCAAGCACTTAGAGGTCGTGACCGAATTTTATGCCCCCAACCCACTTGAATGTAGTGAGCTCCATGAGTAGAGGGGCCTTTCCTGTCTGGGGCCAGAGTGCAGAAGCGTGTCTGCACACAGCAGTGCTCTGTGCGAGAATAGGGCCCCACGGGGTGGGGTGAGTCTCCATAGGAAGCAGCTGGTATCAGGCCCATTTTATGTGGGAGGAAGCTCAGCGTATGAGAATCCTGCCCAAAGTCACAGAGTTTGGGGGGACAGCTGGGATGTATTTTAAATAATGTGCTTTGAAAGAATTTCAAATTTACCAAAAAATTACAAAAATAATTCAAAGGACTCCTTTGGATCCTTCACCTGGAGCCCTCACTTTTTAACATTTTGCCACATTTGCTTTATCATTTTCTCACTAAATCACATTCTCTGAATTATTTGAAAAGAAGTTACAGACATGAGGTCCCTTTACCCTAATCAAAACCGGAAATTTTAACATTGATAAAATACTGTTTTCTAATCCAGGCGTTAGTGAACTATGGCTCACAGGCCCAATCCAGCCCATGCTGCCTATTTTTTCATTGTTGTCTTGTTTTTCTTATTGCAGCCTGAGAGCTAAGAATGGTTTTCGTTTTCAAACGGCTACATTTAGATAAGTACCTGCATATATACTTCAATTTTGCCTCTCGGCCTGCATGGTCTGAAATATTGTCTAGCTCGTCCTTGAAGGAGAAGTTTGCTGACCCCTGATCTTATCTGCTGACTATTCAAATTTTGCCTGTTGTTTTACTGATGTTCTTTGTAACAATTTTTCTCCCTGTTCAGGATCCAACCTAGAATGTGTTAACAGCCTGTGCTCAGTTTCGTGATACCATCCATAGAGCCTCAGTCTGTCTTTGTACCTTTTTTCATTTTTATTTTTTTGCGGTACGCGGGCCTCTCACTGCCGTGGCCTCTCCCGTTGCGGAGCACAGGCTCCGGACGCGCAGGCTCAGCGCCCACGGCCCACGGGCCCAGCCACTCCACGGCACGTGGGATCTTCCCGGACCGGGGCACGAACCCGCGTCCCCTGCGTCGGCAGGCGGACTCTCAACCACTGCACCACCAGGGAAGCCCTGTCTGTGTATTTTATGACGCTGGCATTTTGGGAGAGTTCAGGCCAGTTGTGTGGTGGAAGGTTCCTCCATCTGGGTGAACTGGAATTTGAAGCTACGTGTTTTTCACTTCAGAGCCATTTGGATTTGTGTGGGTCTGAGCGTGTTCCCGGGACATGGGACTTCTGATTTTAAAACCAAAAAAGTCCCAGGCAAACAGGGGTGAGCGGTCACCGTAGAGCCAAGCGTCTCAAGCCCTAAGTAATTCGGGCCTCTCATTAAGGCCTGTTCTCAAAAGGTACCCATAGGTTTAGGGGAGAAGCCAGTGAACCAGATGCACATTTAAAAGCTGTTCCTCGGTTACTCATCCGCTCATGTCACCCTTTGGCTGAATTCCCATCCTCCGCCTGTTCTCGCGTTGTGTCTAGCTTTCTTTGTTCCACTGATATAGACGAGACCTGCTGATGTTACCGTATGTCTTAGCTGCTTCATTCTCCTTGCTAGTTTATGAGACTGTATCACAGTTTAGCCACTTTGCTATCGATGGACAAGTAAGTCATCTAGATTTTGGTTGTTAGGAATAGAGCTGCTATGAACGTTTCCCCATGCTCTCTTACATGGGGGAGGCCCGTGTGTGTGCATTTCCGTAGGGTGTACCCCTGGAGGCCACCCAGCCCCTCCCCAGTGTGCACTGTCTCAAGCGGGGCAGGGCGGGTGGGCGGCTTCAGAGCTTTCTTTTGTAAAGTGGGGAAGGAAGACTTAATCTCTCCTGGTGCTTTTCAAGTATGTGTGTATTTTTGTGTGTGCAAAAGAACCCTTTTTATTAAAGGGAAGTCTCATGAGAACACCCTCTGCCCTGCCCACCTGGAATCTGGGCCTTGACTGGATTGCCCCCGTGTAACCTGGACAGACTTCCTTCCAGCTTTACAGAAAGGACCCTGCTCGGGGCCCCGGGGTTTGCTGAACGTGTCTGTGGTTGCTCTCCCCATGCAGCTCATATGCTGCTACAGGCAGGGTCCTGCCCCCGCCCCTTGTCCTTCCCGTGGAGCCTCTCTCTGGACACCTGCCGGCATCGGGGTCAGAGATCTGTGCTCGGGAGGAGCCGGGGGCAGCCAGGCAGCGGGTGGCCTCCCGAGGGGGCATTCAGGGCTCCTGCGAGCCGTCGTGGGTGGTGGGCAGCTCAGGCTGCAGACGTGAGCAGCCCTGCCGACAGGGGCCGGCTCAGTGATGCGCTGAGTTGCCTTCGTAGCCTTGCCTCAGCACGTGGTTGTGGAGTCCCTACTGTGTGGGCCCCCAGAGGTGAGCAAGGCCCAGTGACCCTCCAGAGCCCGCTGTCCAGCGGGAAGACAGACGTGGAGGCCCTCAGACGTTGTACTAATTATTTAGAGGAGCACTGGAGAGCTGGAATATAATTTTAAAAGGGGGGGGGGGCGTGAATAGGATGGGGGCAGGGAGAACCTTTTTTGAGTATTTTATCCTGCTTTTCCAAGTGTTTTTTGTTTTTTGTTTTCCTCTCTCTTTGGAGAGCACCTGTGTGTTACAAATTCATTGTCACCAGAGGGAAGTCAGGAAGGAAATTCTTGAAGTCTGTTCTATCATGTAGGACCTGTGCTGTCCTTAGATCCTATGATACAAAATTAGAAAGGACCCCTAAACCCTCAAAGAAACAGACTTAAAACAAGTAAAAGGAGACCTGCTTTACTCAGCAGGTGGTAAGCACATGCCACAGGGCTTACAAGGAAAAGCTGTGCGTTTAAAAGAGACCTCAGTTTGTGTCCTGGCTCCAGTCACCGTTTAATAGCTGTGTGACCTTGACAAATTAATTGACCTCTCTGAGCCTCAGTTTCCTCATCGATAAAATGAAGATGAAACTGTGTACTTCATAGATGTGGTACATGTTGCAAATGAACAGACACGTGGTCAGCATCCACAGAAAGCAGTTATTATTCCATTACTCATCATGATTATTACTCTGAAGATGAAGATGATGGAAACAGAAGATCCTCAGAAAGCATTTCAGTGCATCCATAAACGATGGTTGTCTAGCACAATGTAAGGAAAATCATGGAATGTTTAGTATATGCCCAAATAGTTGGAGATCAAGGACACAGAGAGTAACCACCAGATGGTCTGAGGAACTTTCCCTTGAGGCCACTGTCATCAAACTTCTGAGTTGGACAGACCATTGGTGGACCTGACCTGACATTTTTAATATGTTTCATTTACTAAATTTGTTCCCTCTCAGGGCTGTCTGTAGTTTGAGATATCGGTGATTCCCTTCAGGGAAAGCCTTCCTACTGAATGAAGGTTGACTCTTCCAAGTGCACTGATGGGATGTCAAGGCCTGGGATGTGTTGAGATCAGCCTGCCAAAACCGCCATTTCTTAGAGCACTTCCCCGTGGCGTTTGCAGTGTGGTATTTTTAAATCTTCTGAGTTGTTCAATCAGACGCGGAAATCAAGGCTCTGACCGCTCTGCTGAAATATCAGAGTTTTCCCTCTTTCCCCACCTCATTCCGTGTGTCGAGCCAACTCCTCTCGTAGCTTAATAAGTCCAGGGCAAACATTTTACCCAGGTATTTAAAGTGGGCAGATGGCACTGCATAGGAAAGTAATGCTATTCATTGGATTGTAGTTGCTGTCTGTGTGCTGGGAATCTCAATCGCCCTCCCACTGAATGAGATGGGGTGGGTGCTGGGGAGAGAACGCCTGAGATGAATTCAGCAACAGAGAAAGACTGTGTGCAGAGGAGGCTGGTGGTGGCCCAGAAACAGCCTGGGTTTAGAGTCTCATGGACTTGACTCTGACCCTGGGCAAGTCACTCCCCTGCCCAGGCTGATTCCTCCCTTGCAGGGCTGTTGTGGGCTATGGTCATAATAAGCATCAAGGCCTGTACCGTGCCTGATACGGTTGGTGCTGAAGAAATCCATCCCTCCTTCTTCTCCCCATTGAACAGTCCAGAAGGGGGACTATTTATCCCCCTATGAGGAGGGATCCATACACAGAATAGTTAAATCGATGTTTGTTATTCTATCGCAGGGTTTTGGAGGGAGCTGCTTTGATCCGACTTGTGACAGAAGAGCATCAGCCAACACTCTCACCACAGCTCTGATTGTTTACTGTGTGGCTGACCCTGTGCATGTATTAATTAGCTCTTCTGACTTGCTCACTCCTCCTGTATCTGGGTTCTGGGTAACAGCAACCCAGCTCAAATTTGCTCAAGGAGAAAAAGGGACATTATTGGCCAAAATATCTGAAAAGTTCTGAGGCTACGATTGCCTTCAGGCTTGGCTGGATCTAGGTGCTCCAACCATGTCATCAAGAATGTGTCTCTTGGGGCTTCCCTGGTGGCGCAGTGGTTGAGAGTCTGCCTGCCAATGCAGGGGACACGGGTTCGTGCCCCGGTCCGGGAAGATCCCACGTGCCGCGGAGCGGCTGGGCCCGTGAGCCATGGCCGCTGAGCCTGCGCGTCCGGAGCCTGTGCTCTGCGACGGGAGAGGCCACAACAGTGAGAGGCCCGCATACCGCCAAAAAACGACCTTGATACCTATCACCTTGTATTCTTAGGCAGTCTCTTCCTTTCTTGGTGGCAGGAGGGCCCCCACACGCTCCAAGCTTACATCCTGCATCAGAAAGAGCCAATCTTGTGTCCGTAGTCACGGACAAAATCCTGGTGTCAGTCGTGCTGTTGTCCCATGACCAACTACTATGGCCAGCAGGAGGTGGTGCTCTGCCTGGCTAGGCTGAGTTGCATGCATCTTCTCTGGGCTTGAGGGAGGAGGGTTGGCCCCATCATGGACATTTGGGGGGTGGACATTCTTTGCAGAGAAGATAGGATGCTGCTGTCAAAAGAAATGAGAGCAGGCGTGTGCAGTCACATCACCAGATTTTCCCTCTGGAGCATGCGTGGTGGGCACTGCTGTTATAGGAGTACAGCATAACAGCCTGGCGGCCAGCCTGCCTAGTTCCATTTGCCAGCTCTGCCACGTAGTACCGGGGTGACCGTAGGTAAGTCACTTCACCCCTTTACCCCTCAGTTTCCTCAACAGTAGCAACAAGAATGGCTATTGACCTTAGCTCCGCGTGTTGTTGTCAGGGTTAAATGCGTGACGGCAGAGACACGCCTGGCACCGTGTCAGAGCGCAGGCTCCTAACCCACGTGCACGGCAGCCCCCTGGGCCGCTGCAGCGCTTCGAGCCTGGATGCCGCTCGTCTCATCTTGCCCCCCAGAACTCAGGCTTTGAGGACCCTCAGTGTCCTCCCACACTGGTCCAGGAGGCAGGACCTCACCACATGTCCCCAGGCCAGAGCTTCGACACCCCTCGTTCATGCACAAAAGTGTCCATTTGGTAGAGGGCTCCTGGCTCAGGGGCTGGGGAGGAAATGACACCCTGCCTTTCAGCAGCCCCTGGGGAAGGGGGGCTGATCTAATGAGTGAATGATAGCGAGGGGGAGATGAGTTTCTGGCTGTTAAAGGCATTTTGGTGCTTTGTACCCACGTACTTTGCAAGTTATTGTATTGATTTTTCAAGAAGCAAGATGTGGAAGGAAAGAAAAACGTGAACTTGTACGAAAATCAAAATCGTTTGTGTCATTGAGAGCCTGTTGTGGGTCCCGCCCCACGCTGGGTCTGGAGAGGGATGGAAATCCCGGGGGGCCTTTTTCTCCCCCAGCGCTCCCCACCCCATGCTGTGGAGGTCTGCTTGGAACCTGGGAGGGCTTGTCCATGGGGACTGGATGGTGATTTGGAGCTGAAAGGGGTGTGGGGATCCTCATAGCCAGGCTGGCTGCCAGGGCTGGAGGTGGGACCCCAAGAACGCTTCCTGGGGAATCGCTTGTCAGCCGGCTGCTCCACCCAGACCTCCTCCCGGGAAGACACTGTCAGAGCAGCAGTGGCAACATCGCACCGCTGAGGGATCTGATCTCAGCCCTGACACCATTTGCCACCTGACTTCATAAAAACGTCAGTCCAACAGCCCCAATGTGGAAATAATGTGCAGTGAGTTATTCTCATGCCACGTCAACCATAATGGAAAATCAGCCCGAGCTGGCCTGTATTTCTTCCTGCTCCCTGAAGTGTAATAAATTGACATTTTTAAAGCTCGGCATTAAGACGGCTCGCCGGCAGCAATCCTGGGCCTGCCCGGCGGAGGCCCCCGGGCTGGGGGATTCCTAGTGTTGCTGCAGTAGCCCCAGGCCCAGCGAAAATCTGGGCCTGCTTGACTTGTGTGCCTCTGGGGTTGGCACCCTCCCTGCATACGTCCCAGTCTTCCAGGAAGCCTAAAAACCCTCCCTGGGATTGTGGTCCAGGCCCTGCCTCCCCCTGGCCCTGTGACCTTGACAGCTCAATTGGCCTCTGGCACTTTCACCTCTAAAATGGGGTTAAAAGCCCCCACTTCTCAGCCTGTTAAGGGCTGAAGGACACAAACAACAGCGACACCCACCGTTGCTGTTTTGGCGTTTTCTCAGTGCCGGGTGCTGTGCTAATAAGCACGCTCACGTTTTCACTGGTTTATCCCGCACGGGTGGTAGGATGTGACTGTCCCCACTCTACAGATGAGGAAACTGAGGTGTGGTGAGTTCAGTGACTGGCTCAAGAGGCAGACCCCCCAGGTCTGGCCCCAGTGCCCATGCTTTGGCCCCGCTCGTGGTGCACCTGGCGCTTAGCAGATGCCACACGGGTTGCTTTCCTGCCTCTTCCCTTTGGGATGAACTCGCACATCCCTGGAAGGCTCCGGTCACGATGTGTTTCCTCGGCGCCACCACGTGGGTTCACACTCCAAGTTCTGTCCATTCTTCCTGATGTGTCTACCTCTCATTCTACAGTCCCCGCCTGGCTCAGGTCACTGTGACATGGCTTGAGTGGCTTCCGTGGTAGCACCAAGCCACTGGGCTGTTTTCTCCGCAGTTGGAATTCTCTCTTTATTTTAATCCATGTTGCTCTTTCCAGAGAGTGGCTTTCCATGAGGGGCAGCGGAGCCCAGTGGTTAAGGTTTGGGCTCTGGAGTTGGAACAACCAGGCTCCTCTGCTGCCGGCCGTGTGCCTGTGAGCAAGTTGCTTCCCCTCAGTGAGCCTCAGTTTCCTCCGAGGTCAGTTGGTCCTCACGGGGACGCCTTTCTCCTAGAGGTATTGTGGCACTATTGTGTATGTAGCAAGGCAGCCAGAGCCCAGTGCCCTGGAAATGGTCCCCAAGCAGCAGTAGCCGGTGTGGTCACTCATGCCCGAACCATCAGGGCCAAGATAATCCTCTCTCCAGCCCGGTGCGAGCTAGGACTAATGCCAACAGGCCCTCCACTGCCTGCATGCTGTCTCTGCGCTCCTTTCTGCCTGGGGATAAATCGGCCCTCTCCCTGCTTGCTCCAGGGAGACTGGCGAAAGGAAGGAGCATGTCTAGGTGTACCATCTGTAAAATGGGGATAAAAATAGAGCCTTCTTTCTCCAGGGGCTCAGAGAACCAGCAGCATCATGTTGATGAAACCCTGCTTCAGCTGAAGGAGGGGCTTAGCAGATGGGAACTGCTGTTGTCTATCGGCTCTGCCCTGTCGAGCTACTCACAATGGCTCTCGCCTGCCTCCTGGCCCTGGGCCAAGCAACTTGGCCTGGCAGCGGGGCCCCGCCGGACACCTCCCTTCCACTACTGGTTATCTGACATCCTCTCCCACGCTGGCCCATCTACTCCTGCCTGCCCATTTCTTTTGTTCCTTGCACACCGCCCTGTGCAGACCCTTCCGTTTCTCTCCACTTCCTCTCCTTCCTCTCCGACTGGAGCACCTCCACCACCCTCTTCCTAGAAGACCACAGCAGCATCCTCTCTGGCTGCCCTGTTGCTACTCTTGTCCACCAAAGCCCCTCCTCCGCACAGCAGCCAGAGGGAGATCATGCCACCCTCCTCCTCAGTCCTCAGAGAGCAGCTGTGGTTCTCCTACAGACTAAAAACAAAGCTAAGCTTTGCGTCCTGGCTCACAAGCCTTACTGATGTGATCCCCATCCACTTCCTCAGTATCGCCTCCTCCTGGCCTTCTCTGTGTAGCTGGCCAGCTCCACTGGCTGTCTTTCTGTTCTGCAGCACCGAGTTCCTTCCTGTTCCTGTCTCAGGACCTTTGCACTTGCTGTTGCCTCCACTCAGGGCACGTTTCCACTTAAAGCTCTACCTGGCTGTCTCCTTTGCATCATTTAGGTCTTAGTTTAAATGCCTCTCCTTAGCAAGGCCTCTGACTTAGGCGTGAATCCAGGGGTGGCTTTGGGCAGCCCTCCATCCCCAGCCCACCCCCAACCCCCCCGCCCCCGGCCTTCCCAGAGGCCCTGGAGTCGCCTGTGGGGAAGATGAGACTGCGCCTGACTTCTCATTTCCTCTGTCGATTATGATCTAACAACGCCAGTTACCTCCCTTGCTCCACATCATTTTTCTCAGTGTGTCTTCATCCCTTCCAGTCTCTGAGGGAAACGGGCCACCGAGCCCTCCTCCCAGGCCCAGCACGGAGCCCAGCTGCAGAAATACGCTTTCCTTGGCGCCTTGAAGATGGGGCTTTTGTGGGCTGAGGCTGCTGGCAGTGGGGTGGGGCTGGGATTAGGGTGCCGTGTGGGGAAGCTGCGGGAGGAGGCTGGGGCCTCGGTTTCCCAGCCTGCGTAATGGGGGTATTAGCAGTGCACACCTCCCAGATCTGCCAGGAGGACTGACGGGCGATATTGGAACGAATGGCAGCCTGCCTGCTCCCCACCTCCCGTGTCATTACTATTATTCTAGCATCTGGGATGAGCTCCTGGACATTCTGAGGAGGATGTTCTCTGCCCAGTTTGGAGGATGAAAGCGGTCCCAGGCAGACTCTCCCCACAGAGCCCCGCCTTGGTCAGCTGTCCTTGGGGCATCCTTTGCCCTGGCTCCCTCATTTTCCTTTCATAAATCAATGCGCCCCCTTCACTGGGTGGCCTCGGGGATCAGATTGCGTGCATGTCATTTCAGTAGGGGTCTAGTTGGCTTTTCTTTTTCCCCTGTTAGCACCAGCCTTCATGTCATTTACTCTTTTGGAGGGACAGTGGCCTGGCAGTTGAGAAAGCAAGCTGGTCTGGACGACACAAGTGGTGTCTTTGCTCCTTGTAGCTCTGTGACTTCAGACAAGGTGCCACTCCTCTCTGAACCTCAAATGTTTGCCTTCAGTGATTTATAAGGGAGTTTTCTGCTTGGAGATTCTAGGGTTCAGAAATTAGGGGGAAACTCAATCACAGAATGAACTTAGGGTTTGTGCATGAATGTGTTCTCTCCGGGGGGAAATGTCTGTCTTCTGGGGCCACACAGGTCACTGTACCTATCTCCATGGCCCCACTTTGCTAGGATAGGAGGCCTACTGTTTACATGTGGATGGAGGAAGAGAAAGAAAGGGTGAGGAGGAGAAACTTTGAGTCAGTGGCTGTTAAACATCGAGAATCTAGTGAAAGTCACGTACCAGGAAATGCTCACACACAGAATATTTTGCCTACCATTTAAAAGGGGGTTCACCATAGATGCAAAAATCCTCAACCAAATACTAGCAAACAGAATCCAACAGCACATTAAAAGGATCATACACCATGATCAAGTGGGGTTTATCCCAGGGATGCAAGGATTCTTCAATGTACGCAAATCAATCAACGTGATACACCATATTAACAAATTGAAGGAGAAAAACCATATGATCATCTCAATAGATGCAGAGAAAGCTTTCGACAAAATTCAACACCCATTTATGATAAAAACCCTGCAGAAAGTAGGCATAGAGGGAACTTTCCTCAGCATCATAAAGGCCATATATGACAAACCCACAGCCAACATCGTCCTCAATGGTGAAAAACTGAAAGCATTTCCACTAAGATCAGGAATAAGACAAGGTTGCCCACGCTCACCACCCTTATTCAACATAGTCTTGGAAGTTTTAGCCACAGCGATCAGAGATGAAAAGGAAATAAAAGGAATCCAAATCGGAAAAGAAGTGAAGCTGTCACTGTTCGCAGATGACATGATACTATACATAGAGAATCCTAAAGGTGCTACCAGAAAACTACTAAAGCTAATCAATGAGTTTGGTAAAGTAGCAGGGTACAAAATTATTGCACAGAAGTCTCTGGCATTCCTATACACTAATGATGAAAAATCTGAAAGTGAAATCAAGAAAACACTCCCATTTACCACTGCAACAAAAAGAATAAAATATCTAGGAATAAACCTACCTGAGGAGACAAAAGACCTGTATGCAGAAAATTATAAGATACTGATGAAAGAAATTAAAGATGATACAAATAGAAGGAGAGATATATCATGTTCTTGGATTGGAAGAATCAACATTGTGAAAATGACTCTACTACCCAGAGCAATCTACAGATTCAATGCAATCCCTATCAAACTACCACTGGCATTTTTCACAGAACTAGAACAAAATATTTCACAATTTGTATGGAAACACAAAAGACCCCGAATAGCCAAAGCAATCTTGAGAACGAAAAACGGAGCTGAAGGAATCAGGCTCCCTGACTTCAGACTATACTACAAAGCTACAGTAATCAAGACAGTATGGTACTGGCACAAAAACAGAACTATAGATCAGTGGAACAGGATAGAAAGCCCAGAGATAAACCCACACACATATGGTCACCTTATCTTTGATAAAGGAGGCAGGAATGTACAATAGAGAAAGGACAGCCTCTTCAATAAGTGGTGCTGGGAAAACTGGACAGGTACGTGTAAAAGTATGAGATTAGAACACTCCCTAACACCGTATACAAAAATAAGCTCAAAATGGATTAAAGACCTAAATGTAAGGCCAGAAACTCTCAAACTCTTAGAGGAAAACATAGGCAGAACACTCTATGACATAAATCCCAGCAAGATCCTTTTTGACCCACCTCCTAGAGAAATGGAAATAAAAACAAAAATAAACAAATGGGACCTAATGACACTTCAAAGCTTTTTTGCACAGCAAAGGAAACCATAAACAAGACCAAAAGACAACCCTCAGAATGGGAGAAAATATTTGCAAATGAAGCAACTGACAAAGGATTCATCTCCAGAATTTACAAGCAGCTCATGCAGCTCAATAACAAAAAAACAAACAACCCAATCCAAAAATGGGCAGAAGACCTAAATAGACATTTCTCCAAAGAAGATATACAGACTG
>RJWK010042812.1:0-19010 GCA_004363435.1 Platanista minor
CTCTGTATAACAGACTCTAGGTTCACCCACATCACTACAAATGACCCAGTTTCGTTCCTTTTTATGGCTGAGAAAAATGGTACTGATGAATCTATTTGTAGGGCAGGAAAAGAGACGCAGATGTAGAGAACGGTCTTGTGTACATGGGGCGGGGGAAGGGGAGGATGGGACAAATTGAGAGAGTAGCACTGACATATATACATTACCATGTGTAAAATAGATAACTAGTGGGAAGCTGCTGCATAGCACAGGGAGCTCAGCTTGGTGCTCTGTGATGACCTAGAGGGGTGGGATGGGGGTGGGTGGGAGAGAGACTCAAGAGGGAGGGGATAGGGGGATATATGTATACATACAGCTGATTCACTTTGTTCTACAGCAGAAACTAACACAACATTGTAAAGCAATTATAACTCCAATAAAAAAAAGTGAAAGAGAGAAGATCCGGGAATGGACAATTGCTAATAATCAAATTGCTAGTGATAAAAATTAAACAAATATGATGAGTCTTAATTTGGGGCTCTTTTGCATTTTCAACTGAAAATGTAAAAAAAACTCTTAATAATATTCTGATGTAAAGAAAATGTGAACAAATACTTAATAAATCTAAATAACCTAAAAAAAAAGAGTTATGTGTAATACTCAGGGGAAAATATCTTCTTGGCAACTGATAGGAGAATTCCTGTGGGCAGAAATTTCATTTAAAAGAGAATCTGATGAACCTACAGGTAGAAGCTAGCTCAGGTTGGTGTTCAGGTTTCCTGCCTAACAAAGAAAGCAAAGGTGGGAAAATAATGACTTTGGGGAAGAAAGGTTTGAAAGGAATGCACAGCTGAAGTTGCCCAAACAGCCAGCCAGGCCTTTGGGAGCAACAGAAATGTCCAGTGCATAGTTGTTAGCTCTGTGGTCTAAATTCTTCCTTCAGTAAGTTCTGTGTTGTTCAGTGATGCTCTGTAGCGTGATTTTCTCTTTTGAAGGAATCCATGTTGTACTGAGTCCTGCTTCATGATTTGCACATAGTGAAAAAGTGGTTGCTTTCGGGAGCCACTGATATGTTGGTAACATGTGAAAAACCCTGCTTCCTTAAAGTTAAAAGGAAAAACGTCAGGGTGGGGAGTGAGCAGTGGTTCACTAACGCCTTCTGTTAATGAGCCAGATGCCCCTTCCCAGAGGAAACTGCTTTCCTGAAAGAAGGCGCCCTGGGTTCCAAGCCTACCCCATCATCGTGGCAGCTGGGAGCAATTCACCCAGATAATCTCATTCTTCTACCACTCCCTGGTTTTGGCAGTAAAAATGATAAGTCATTTGAATTTTGCAGCCAGAAGGAACATGGAGATAATTATGTTCAATCCCCTAATTTAGGAAGCAGAAGCATAGAGAAGTGAAAGACATGCCCAATGTTACATGGCTGTGCTAGCATGGGATGGTTAGAACCCAGGCCTTTTGTTTCCCACCAGTGTTCTTTCCACAACAGAAAAGCTGAAGAAATGTGGAAAGGAGGAGGAAAAATCATACTGGCAAGTATGACTAAGGCATCAGCAAAATGATGAAACCGATAAATGGCTGTTTTCTTCTTGCAGCAGACTTTATTTTTCATCCAACGAGATACACAAGATAGAAGAAAATACGAAGAACCAAAAAAATATGTTGGTAGCAGGTGCTGAGTTTTGTGTAGTGAGTTGTGTATTCGTCTCTTCTCATAGGTGAGAAACAGCTTAACCACTAGCTGGGGTGGGTGGAGAAGCAAAAATTCTTGGTGGTGTCTACTGACAATCAGAGCCCACCAGCTCAGCCATACACCACATAAAGAGATCATGATTAGGAATGGCACACAGAAGAGCCAGGTGTGCAACAGCTGACAGGAATATGCATTTTCTTCAGATGTCACAAATCTTCATTTTCATCATTGGGTAATTGTGTCACTTAGCTCAACCAATGGTATCTGCGACAGAGCAAAAGAAAACCTCGTGACGGTATTAATATTCTAGTACCACCAGATTCACACACACCCTGAACATTCTCTTTTTACAGTGTTTCACAGGTCATAGAGAATGATAGGAAGATCTCTATATTGCTGAAGTTATAATCCATAACTTCTGAATTCTTGAAAAGGTGCTTTAAATGTTGCTGTCTCCAGGATGCCAATCATCTTGGTGTTTAGGTACTCAGATCCCTTAAGTTAAAAGAGGGCTTCCCTGGTGGCGCAGTGGTTGAGAGTCCACCTGCCGATGCAGGGGACGCGGGTTCGTGCCCCGGTCCGGGAAGATCCCACATGCTGCGGAAAGGCTAGGCCCGTGAGCCATGGCCACTGAGCCTATGCGTCCGGAGCCTGTGCTGCACAATGGGAGAGGCCACAACAGTGAGAGGCCCGCGTACAGCAAAAAAAAAAAAAAAAAGAGACTTCCTAAAGTTAAAAGAAACCATGTATGAGTGAAGCGATACAGAGGCTTTGCCTGTCCCAAGCCAGCAGCCTCCAGTCTAAAGTAACGATCTCCATGGGGAGGGTTAGAAGATTCCTTGGATTGATTCACAGCTGATGCAAAAGCCAGAGGGAGGCTTGGTTAAGCAGTCATTTGTTGGCTGGTTTATGGTGATGGTTACAAAAGGAATATTTCCTAGTGGGGGCATTAGTCTCTCACCAAGAGTTTCTGTTGTAGATTCCAACCTGTATTTATGACAACGGGCCTGCTAATATGACATATCACAGGGGGAATAATACCAGGCCTATACCTTAACCACTGTGGAATTGGCCTCTCTAAATATAGAAAGCCCTGAGGAGAAATATTTTTCACATATACTAAATGGAGGTGTGACTTGCTGTATTAAAAATATTTAAACTCCTCAGGAAATATTGGGTTGGCTAAAAAGTTCTTCAGGAGGCATATGTATATGCCTTCCTATAACCTATAGTCAAAGTAGATTATTTAAATGTTTTAGATCATATGGTATAGCTCTTTTTTTTACTCAAAATAAAACATATTTATAAGAGTGGTATATACATCCAATGGCATATGTATTAGTTAAGGATCTCCAGAGAAACAGAACAAATAGGACTTTGAGCTAGATACAGAGATAGATGCAATTTTTTTTGATAGATGTGATTTGTTATAATGAATTGGTTCATGTAATTATGGTGGCTGAGAAGTTCCAATGTCTGCAGTCAGTGAGCTGGAAACCCAGAAGAGCTGAAGGTGTGGTTCCAGTTTGAAAAGCAGCAGCTCGCGGACAAAGAAGACCCAGTTTCAGTTCAAGTCTGAAGGCAGGGAAAAAAACTGATGTCCCAGCTTGAAGGCATTCCGGCCTCTTACTTGTAGGTGGGTCAGCCTTTTTTCAGTCTTCCAGCTGATTGGATTGGTCCCACCCACATGAAGGAGGGCAACCTGCTTTTCTCAGTGTACTGACTCAAATGTGAATCTCATTGCAAACATCTTCACAGATACACCCAGAATAATGTTTGACCAAACGTCTGGACACCCTGTGGCCTGGTAAAGTTAATACATGAAATTAATCATTACAGAGTACTATTCAGGTTTACAAAGAAAGGAAATTCTGACACATGTTATAGTAGGGATGAACCTTGAGGAAATTATGTAAGTGAAATAAGCCAGTCACAAAAGGACACATACTATATGATTCCACTTATATAAGTTACCTAGAGTAGTCAATTTCAGAGAGTCAGGAAGTAGAATGGTGGTTGCCAGGAGCTGTGGGGAAAGGGAAATGGGGAGTTACTTTTTAATGGGTACAGAGTTTTAATTTTGCAAGATGAAAAAGTTCTAGAGATTGATGGTGGAGATAGTTGTACAACATTATGAATGTATTTAATATCACTGACTGTACACTTAAATCGTTAAGATGGTAACTCTTATCTTTCACCACAATTAAAAATAAAAAGAGGAGGATTCTGGGAAGGAGGTGGATTAGAAAGCAGTAGGAATCTGTCTCCCCACCTAGACAACAGCTGTACTAGCAGAATCTGTCTGATACAATATTTTGGAATTCTGGAGTCTATTAAAGGCTTGCAATTTCCAGGAGAAGTCTTGGATGTAAATTATGCCAACAGTGATCCCAGGCTCTGGGCAGCAGTGATCATGTGCTCTATGTAATTCTACTTTCCCTTTTTTTTTTTTTTTTTTTTCGGTACGCGGGCCTCTCACTGCCGTGGCCTCTCCCGTTGCGGAGCACAGGCTCCGGACGCGCAGGCTCAGCGGCCATGGCTCACGGGCCCAGCCGCTCCGCGGCATGTGGGATCTTCCCGGACCGGGGCACGAACCCGCGTCCCCTGCATCGGCAGGCGGACTCTCAACCACTGCGCCACCAGGGAAGCCCGCAACTTTCCCTTTTGCTCCTCTAGCCCATGGGGCTATAATCTTGTGCTACTTTACCTTCCTTCTCCTTTTCCTCCTCCTACCCATTCAATAGCCTTGTAACCAGTTCCCGGTAGTAAATTTCCCTATTTTAAATACCTACAGTGGTTCTGTTTTCTTTTTTGGACACTGACTAATAATCCACTTCTTCAATTAGATTATGTCAATTTAGGTCATATGCCCCCTCCTGTACAAAAAAAAAAATCGTTCTATTCTCTAAATGACTTTTAGATCCACAGGGACCCACTTCCCCAAAAGAGTTTCCTCTAAAGTTGAATGGGGTACATGGGAAAGAGGCAGATACCTGACTAGAGTCAGGATTCTATTGACAAGGAAGAAAGAGGGATGAGGTGCTTGGTAGGCCAACAATGGTGTCCAAGGTCCCCCAGCTAGCAAGAAACGAAGCCAAGATACGTGTCCAAGTCCACTGGACTCGAAATACAGCACTGTACAGTATAGTATAGGGTCAAGTATACTGAACTGGGACCCGAGTCTGCTCATTGCCAGTCTGAACTACGGTGTCTGCGTGTGGGTGGAGGACAGCTTGGATCCCTAGATATGGGAATGCAGGCCCTAGTTGTGTCATTAGAGCTCACAAGTTGTCATTTCACTAAGAGAGCATGTGTGACAGAAAATTCTACTTTTTTCTAATTCCTTTTTCTCTTGGGGTAGTCCAGTTTCAGCCTTGTGTGTGTGTCTGTGCTTCTGCAAGCCCACAGCTCTGATCATTATCAGCTGACCCAGAAGCTTTGCAGACCTTCCATTAGTGGTGACAGTTTCACCACTGTCATTATTAAAGTTGTGCTGAACAAAGGATGTATTGATCTCTATGATGCTCAGACTTTTTATTTTGCTACATAGCATAATATTGATCAAGTCTAGGGTCAGCCACAGTCACATCGACTTTCTCCACTGTTCCTGCTAACTTACTGGAAAGAGTCTAAATTAAAGACATAGCGTTTGGCCATTACCACATCTGTCACTTAACATTTTTCTTTTTTAATATTGGACAGACTTGGGTATCTTCTGTTGTGTTTTAAGACATTTGAAGCTAAGGAAAGCGTCTAGAATTATGGTGGTGGTTGTGTTGTCTCCATAGAATTGTTCTTAGTGGCGAATTCTGGATTTCAAAGGCCACCCGTATAGGATGATCTCCCACATACCCCTCAAATAGATTTCTTCCTTAGATTTCCTTCCTTCCCTTCCATCCTTCCTTCCTTCCCTGCTTCTGACTCACTGGTATTTCTAAATGTTTCATCAGATTTAAGCAGCTTATCACATGCATTTTACTTATTTCCTGAAGCATATCTCATTTTCTAAGCATTGCATAACTGCCCAAGTTAGGGGGCTTTTGGGGATGGAATGGGGAAAAAGGTGAGGGTGTGGAGAACAAACCCTATTGTTGGAATGTTACAATAACTGTTGATTAACTTTAGATGACTTCCTGAGGTAGAACAACTCACTTTTCTCTCCTACAGTAGTGAACATTCTCATAGATTTTCTAATTCTGATCTTGAGGGTTTTAGGGGTGATAAAATATATAAATCAGAGGCAAGTCCAAGGAAGCCCAGTTTGCATCTCCTAGAAATGAACATGGTGTTATATCTGTACTTGAAGCAGGAGCAAGGGAGAAGAGGTGGCAAAGGAACATGGATATTTTGGAGCCATTAAGGGTTGCCAGGATCACTAGGACTGATTCAAGCCCTGACTAGCTACAACATAGCTTCTTAGGGCCTGGAAACTTCCATAGAGTATGGACCTCATCCCCAGCACATGCATGGGTACTTTAAGAGACATCCCATCTAAGCAGAAACCTGTAACCCAATTTGTATGGTCCACAATATCTGGAAAGGTATACAGTTACTTAAGGACCCAGTGTTACTAATCATGGTCAATAACACATTTTGAGACCAGAGCATGGTACAAAATCTTTTTCTCATTTCTTTTGGATTCATTTCAGGCCAAATTGAATCAGCCCCAGGAAGGTACCTGGAAATCTCCTTTTCTCTAGTCTCCTATTCTTATCCTACCCTTGTGTTGGGGAAGCTGCTTCCAACTAGCAGGTACCCCCAACAGGTAGGCTCCATCCTGGGATCTTGGCAGATTTTTACATTCCTTCCTGAGTGTCTTCTTGGGGCTCTGGGCTCTTTAGAGAAGCACACTCACAGGACAACCTCTTCTACTGCTACTATGAATCACTTCCCATAGACACCTTTTTTTTTTTTTTTTTTTTTTTGCGGTACGCGGGCCCCTCACTGCTGTGGCCTCTCCTGCTGCAGAGCACAGGCTCCGGACGCGCAGGCTCAGCGGCCATGGCTCACGGGCCCAGCCGCTCCGCGGCATGTGGGATCTTCCCAGACCGGGGCACGAACCCGTGTCCCCTGCATTGGCAGGCGGATGCGCAACCACTGCGCCACCAGGGAAGCCCCCCATAGACACCTTTGATGCTTGTTATGATAAAAGACCCCCCTCCCTTTTATAGGTGAGTGTGGGAGGACAAAGCAGGCAAAGGGAAGGAGAGCCCTATCCTGCTACACACCATGGATGTCCACAGGCCGGGGCAAGGAGCAGGTGTTCTGAGACTCGTGAGAAGGGGACTGAGGAGTGGGAAGTCTGCCTCTGAGTGGTGAATGAGGCTTTCTGTGTTAAGTGAAAGCACAAGTGGGGTCCACTCTGTGGGCAGTGGTATAGGACTGCAGTGACACAGCCTCCCTCCACCTTACCAATGTGTGCACCACGGCTTTCCTTTTAGATAATGGAACCGTAACACTCTTATCTACAGCGAGTGTCCTTTCTGGCTTTTAAAATTCTTGGATTTTCTTCAAATAGATTTCCATGTAGTATGCATATTTAGGCTGAGAAAGGTGGTGTCTTATTCCTATGGAGTCATTTGTGATAATATAAACTGAAATTCAGACCATCTTATGAGATATATAAAAATGACCAGAGGCAAAAAGCACTGGGAGCATCTAATAAATGTAATAAGTTATTTCTGTGGCAGCAGTATTATTTTAAATACAAATTCTATTTAGAGCGAATATGAAGATTTATTAGTTAATATTTATAAATCCATTTAAGCTGCTCAGATAAATGGATAATCTAAATAGTTATGGTTAGGCAGGCTGAAGTGGGTTTGAGTTTGGTGACATAAAATCCTCATTTCTTGGCCTCTTTCCCCAGCATTCTGCAGGGATACACTGGCTCATTTGAAGCTTTGACCTTCAAGGTTTCAAAGGAAGGAGCCGAGATGCACATAAGTAGAAGGTATGTGTCTCTTGAAATTTGTTTCTTTCAAGTTACATGCTCAAAAGAGAAAAAAAAAAGTCATTAATTTGACAGTCATGCATTAGAAGAGAGCACTTTCCTCTGTGAAGTAATATATCATAAGGGTTGAGAATACAGGCTGCCACTTGCTAGCTGTGTGGTCTTGGGCAGGTCACTTAACCTCTCAGTGCTTCAGTGTTCATCCTTGAATGGCTTGGATATCTGGATGGCACTGTGCCAAGTGGCATATGCCTTTTCTACCAAACACCTTGTTGATTACGAGTGCTTAACATATGCAAAGTAAGTCATGCTTTCTCTATCAGGCAGTATTCTCATCTGCAAGCTTCTGTTAACCACCATGCTTTGCTGCAATAAGGAGATTTACTGGAAAGCCAGGGGAAGTTCACAGAATAGAAAAGAGGCAGTTTGAAAAAAGGGCAGGAGTCGAGGATGCCACAGAAGCAGCAGCAAGAACGCCGCCCCATCGCTCCGGGGACTGGTCTGGCCTGGGAGCTCCTCTGCCACCCAGATGCATCTGACCTCCAAACATTTTCTCCTGTTCCATCTGCTCCCAGGCTTCAGAGTCCTGGAATCAAGGATATGCGGGTGAGTTTCTGGCATGGCTCTTCCTGCCCTCCTCCCTGCACTGTATCAGGAGTGGGTAAAAGATATCTCTGACCCCCTTGCTTTCCATAACGGGAGGTGGCAATGGAAAGCAGTCACTGGGATCTGTCCTCTTGCCAAGATTACATGCAATGGAAAATTCTACCAGTAGGAATATGTGGTGCCTAGAGTGGAGGTGTGTAGATTCTGGGTAGTCAGAAAAGTCACAGATCTCTGCTTTACTTGTATAAGACTTCAAATTTTCCTCAGTAACTCTGTGAGCAGTGATATGCTGGTAAGTGTGTTTAACAACTGGCTCTCTGGCCCTGATTTGTAGCACTTGTACATTTCCACAGGGCACATACCCCTACTGTGGCCAATTTCATGATACTACATGACATCTGAGCACAGTTGGAAATACACAGTAACATACTACTGTATAACATTTCAGCCATACAGCTACAACAGATGTAAATAATTTCAAGTGCATAGATGATAGTAAAATGTGGTGAGACAATGAGGAAGTGATGAGTTTTGAGTATTTATTACCTTTGTTAACATAATTTAATTGTAAGTTTATATGATTTAATTTTTAATCATAGCTGTATTTAGCAAATGGCTTGCAAAATTTTTGAGAAAAACTTTGAGCCAGTTCCAGCATACCACTGCCCATGAGGTGGATCAGTATTGTTATTGAGAGAGAGATTGAGAGATCTGAGAGATTCCTTACACAGTAGGACGTTTGGTGGAGAGGCCTAGGACCTGGGAATTTTGCACAACAGTCTATAACACTGGGGACTCTCAGTAAAAGAATAATAATAGTGCCTGTCATTTACTTAGGAAAACACATTCTTACTCAACGTCCTACTCATTTTTGATCCTCACAACAAATCAAAGGAAGAGGTAAGCAAGGTGTGTTACAGGTGAGGGGATGGAGAGTCAGAGAGCTGAAGTGACCACTGACACGTGGAGCTGAGACTAGAATTGGGTCCTTGAGACTTCCAGTTCACAGCTTTTTCCATACCATCCTGCTTCTTTGAACCCCCTGCCATCACTGGGAGAGCCATTTATTATAAGCAGCCCATTAAATAATCCGGGATGTGTATGTCAGGCCTTATTCCCCAAATTCATTCCATGGGCCTCTCCTGTATCTTCACAAATAAAGAATGAAATAAAGTTGGAGGCTCACAGAGTGGGCAATGATAACCCATTGCGTTAGCAGCTTTGATAGCCAGACCCCAAGATGGCCACCAATGATCCTTACCCCCTGGTGTTCATGTCCTTGGACCCCCTACATCGAAGAGGGCTGGCCTTGTGACCAATAGGATACTACAGGAGTGATGGTATATGACTTCTGAAGCCAGCCATAAATGGCACTGCAGCTTCTGCCTTGTTCTTTTGGATCACTGGGGGAAGTGCTTTCAGCTCTTGTGCTCTGGGGGAAGTCAGCAGAGGGTTGTGCAGACACCCAAGCAGCCCTGTGGAGAAGCCCACATTGGAAGGAACTGAGGCCTCCCACCAACATCCAGCACTACTTGCCAGCCATGTAAGTGAGCCACCTTGGAAGTGGATTCTCCAGCTCCCGACAAGCTTTCAGATGACAGCCACCTTGGCTAACACCCGACTGAACCTCATAAGAAACCCCAAGTCAGAATCACCCACCTAAGTGCTCCCAAAGTATTGACCCACAGAAACTGAGAGATGACCAATGTTTATGTTGTTTTAAGCCACTTAGTTTTTGGGTAATTTGTTACACAGCAAGAGTTCAACTGGATTTCTTTCAGAGCTGCACCATATGGGCTGTGGGTGATCTTAATCCACTACAGAGAGGTGTCAGGGGCTTAGGCGAGCACTTTAATTGTTGTGTTGTGTTGTTTTTGTTTTCCACCAAAGAAATGGAACTCTAAGTCAGCATTGGAGGGCTTTGTACAATATAACTTGAAGTGCATTTTCTCTTTAATGCTTTTCTAAATAAATCTAATGCTTTTCTAACATTTTTTTTTCTATTGTTATCCACAGAAATGTGCACTCTATACTGAGTGCATCTGCAACCCTGAAGAGCAAGGCAGCTTGACCTGGCATTCACTCAGGCGCCCTTAAGTCATCCCACAGCCCTTTAGACCCCACCTTCACTGTCCCCGTTGATACTTTTGGGTCTCTGGGCCATGGCATCGCCTGCCCTTTGGGAAAGCCTGAACAAGGGAAAATAATGAAACAAATTAATTCGGAAGGGAGGGTGCTAGAGACCCCACTGGATGTTGCGGGTGGAGACCGTAAGATCATTAGCAAAAAAACACCAGCCCTAACACCCTCTGGGAGGCTGAGCCTAGAAAAATCAGCTCGCGTTCCCAAGAGCTCAGGAGAGGATCTCAGCGTAGACAGGCTGTCGTGCCTCCCAGGAGGGTGGGAGCCGGGATCACCCCAGCTCCTTGGCGCGTTTCCTCCGAGCCGGAGGAGGCCGAGGGTGGACCCCGGAGCCGTTGCCCAAGGCGAGGCGCCCGCGCGCCGGCGCGGGGGAGACCGGAGGTGGGACGCGGCCGGCTGCGCCTTGCAGGCCAGAGGGCGACGGGTGCGGAGCGCGCCCGGCCCCTGAGAGCCGGCGCCTTCAGCATGGAGTGGGAGCTCAACTTTCTGCTCTACCTGGCGCTCTTCTTCTTTCTGCTTTTCTTACTTTTCCTCCTGCTCTTCGTAGTCATCAAGCAGCTGAAGAACTCCGTGGCCAGCACTGCCGGGGCGCTCCAGCCCGGGCGCCTCTCGCTGCACCGGGAGCCTTGGGGCTTCTCCCACGAGCAGGGGGTGTGACCGGCGCCGGGCGGACACTGGCAGGAGGGCATGGAGCTGTTCGGGCACCGAGATGGGTCTCGGCCTGGATTCTCTGGCCGCCCGGGTTCGAGGGCCAGGCTCGGCTGCCTCGCTGGCAGGTCCGTTTGGGCGTGGGCGGGGTCGGCAAAGGGGCGAGTTTCTCCGCTCCTCCGGGAGGCTAGGGGCTCGCGGCGCGCGGGTATGTCAGAGAGGGCGGGTGTCTGGGGTCTGGGCTGGTGCTGTGCTCTTAGGGAGGGACCCTAAGCTTTTCCGGGGCGGGGAAAGATGCAGAAAAGAGAGAAGTTTAGCTTTTGGAGCCAGAATGGCTTTGAGCCCCTGCCAGCCCTTCTTGCAGTCCAACTGAAGTTTATCTTGTACCCAAGGGGTACAACACTAAATTATTCAGATAATTCAGTCCAGCCACTTCCAAACAAAATCGAATGTCATCCTAACCTTTGGGACAGGAGGCAGGAAGAAACAGGGAGCACTCGAAGTATTCCAAACACCGCTTTAAGTATCTTTGTGCTTTGGAGATGCTAAATGGGATTCAACTGGCGGTGCCAAGGAGCGAGGACTCAGGGGCCCTTTTTTTTTTTTTTTTTTTTTTTGTGGTACGCGGGCCTCTCCCTGTTGTGGCCTCTCCCCTTGCGGAGCACAGGCTCCGGACGCGCAGGTTCAGCGGCCATGGCTCACGGGCCCAGCCGCTCCGCGGCATGTGGGATCTTCCCGGACCGGGGCACGAACCCGTGTCCCCTGCATCGGCAGGCGGACTCTCAACCACTGCGCCACCAGGGAAGCCCAGGGGCCCATATTTTTTATGGGGAATCTCCTCTTCCTCTTGATCCCTACTCCTATTCTAGACGCCAACCCCGTAGGAGCTTGCGGATTGCCGCGGCGGTAGGTTTAGAGTCTGAAACAGCAGGACGGTGAGCGTTAGAGTGGGAGCCATTGGGAGAGTCCTTGGAGTTGCCATGGAGGGCTGGAGAAAAGAGGCAGTTTAAGCATTGTAGGGCAACGGGAAAAGGACAGGAAGGATGTAGGCTGTCCTCCGTGATTCGAACATCTTCGGAAAGATTGACGGGTACTAGTAAACTGCTCACCAGTGTGCCCTAAGTACGCTCTGGGCAATGTCAGTCTGGGAAATAACTTCATCTTCCAGATGATTTTTCCTCGGTTTATGCCGTCTCAAGTTCTGGAGCCGAGCTGCTGCTCTGGGCTGGGGTGTGGAGGACCGTGGATGCAGTTACAGCCGGGTAACCGGGCTGGAAACACCAGAGATGGGCGTTTTCTGCGATGGTAAGCAGGGACCACCCTTGGTTTCACTTTGTCCCTGGGTAAACTTTTGAAGACCCAGAGCGTTTAAAAAGTGAGAGCTTAGGTTGGAGGAAATGGGTGCAATGAAATAAAGGGCTCTCTCCCACTCAGAACCAGTGAGCTTCTACTGGAACCAAGGAGCCAAACTGATTCCTAACCTAGTACAGTGTCTAGATAGAGGATCATAATAATTAGAATGGGATGTGAGAAGTGATTGCAATTTTAATAAATATGCTCTTTTGGAAAACAGTGTGCAGGGGTTCTTGACGTTGAAATACGTAATGCAGATGCAATTTGTCTTCAATAAGGGGAGATTTGGGTTCAGTCATGTTTAGGATAAGATAAGCTGTCCCTGTTGTGACTGTAACATGGAAAACATTTATTAATTTTAGGCACAAAGACAGACCATGTAGAAAGGCTAAAAACAATGAAACAATAAGTTTTGCCTAAGCTGATAATATGAAAGTGAAGTGGAAGACAATTATTTTAATAATTCGAGAGAAGGAAAAATAGTCTCACTTGTGTGAATATTTATGGGGGAAGTTTTGGCCTGACACATTCAGATAATTTCCTGCTTTCCTATTTCACTTCACTAGAATAGAACTGTTAATGAAGTGAGTGGTTTATTTTAAATATAACGTCATAAGCAACTTCAAATACATATGTGTATATGCACATATGTACATATATATATATATATATATATATATATATATATATATATATATACACACACACACACACACATACACACATCTCTCTCTATTGGAGATATAATAAGACTCGATTTGAATTCCCAGTTAGAATCTCAGAATCAACTGCGGTGATTCTAAATTGTACTTTGGGCAGTCGTTCTCTAATTGGTTGACACCTCTGCATTGACATGTAGTTATACAGTTGTATGGTAGATATGGACTTTGAAGATGAGTGTGGGGGTAATTAATAAGCAATAATAGTTTACAAGGATGGAAAACAATCCCTTCATACTTTATAAATAACCAGAATGCAAATTGTTTTAACCACCTGCTTGTCTTGATTTTATAATCCTTTATTCTTCCTAGCAGTGCCACTGGTGTCCAGAGGTTTAAATCACCCCTGACTCTTCTAGACAGGAGACTATAGAGAACTCAGGGTGAGTAGTTTGCTGCCATCCCAGTGTTAAGCCAATCTCTTTGCTGGTTCTACTGACTCAGTTTCCTACGAAAAGAGTGGTTGCCTTTCTCTCTTGTGGCCAGTGCCATTTTATAACCTTCTCAGAATTTAATTCATTAACTACTAAGTTCCCATTTATCCAGGCAAAAATGAATATTTATTCCTATTACCCAATCTCTGCCTGGAACTTGGCCCTAAAATCTGGGAATTAAGGATTCTCACATTTGCTCTCAGAGCTTGCTGCTGTTGATCTACTGCTTTGCCCTTGCTTTGTTAGAGATCTTGCTTTTGAAACTTTGACATCTCTACATGAGCTGCCCTGTTCCATTCATTTATTCAATCATCATTTTTAAGAACCCAACATAGATCAGTCTCTCACATTAGAACTACTTTTGAACTCAAATTTTGTGCTACCTGTATACATTTTTAATCTAGCGCTCTGACACCCACAATGGCCTAAGTGCCAGGCTTGTACATATTGGCTGCTCCATCCACTGACCGCACCCTGGTCCTGACAATCACTCCACCACGTCTATTTTTGAAGACAGTGTACATATGAGCTAGGCATTAAAACATTTTGAAAAGTCAGGAATGCTTAAAATAACTGCTCATTATATAAGTGTAACTTGATTATAGAAAATTGCTATGTTTTATTTTCAGTATGAGGATTTTAGTGACTCTTCAGCAATGTTAGAAACTGAGTTGAATTTCTTACATTACATGGAAATGGGCCATAATTCGATTGTTACATAATATTAGTATTCTGTTTCAACTGTTCTTATTTCATTGTTGTTTCTAAATTTCAGCTGTTTGAAAAGACTTCAAATCTTATTAGGATAATCTCGATTGTTTCACTGATTTCCAAACTTGTAAGTGCAATGAATCTGCAGTTCTACTTGGAAAGATAACCATTTTAAGTTGAATGAGAATGACATCACAATCATACCTGTGAAATCTAAAATGTCTAATAAAGTAGATTCCTATGTCTGAACTTCAATTTTAAGGCACAGCTGTGGATGCAGGACTGATGCCATCTGGTGTGATTCCACAGAATAAGAGAAAATTTACCCAGGGTGTGCCATGCACTGGCTTTTCTGGGAATGACAAGGTGCCAGGATTTGTTTTTGGTTCACTTGCAGGGGTGGAAACTTGGAACTAGGTGAGTAAAAAATATGCAATATTCTATTTTTAGCTTGACATTTCATGTTTCCAATTTTGTCTGTAGTTTCAAAATAAGTGCAATAGAGTTAAAATTTTTTAATGGCCAAAAATCTAAACATTGTAAATGGTTAAACCATTTAGGATAGTGGGAAATGATTATTTTTTCTAATTCATACCTACTAATATAGAGACTTTTAGAATACTAATGTAGCACATAGAAAGTACTTGCAGAACACTGTACTCTTTATTTTTATAGCTACTCTGAGGTACTTGTGCTCATTTAAGCTAAATCCACAATTTAAACTCTGGGACCATTAGGAAATCACTGTCAGCTGTCTGTGTCACATAAAGGGAAAATTAAACATTGAGTTGTAGATCTTTGATGTTGATTTTTTTGTTTGTTTGGATCAGTGAAATCAATTCTCAATTCTCCATTTTTTACTTTGTCTACACAAAATACAGTTATAGATGAAATAATGATCTGAATAATTATCTGAGTAGTTAGCATTTTACCATATAAGAATTTGAGTAAGCAGAAGGGCAGACCTGTGTTTAGAGAGTACTGAGAACATAACAGACACTCAGAAAAAAACTTCCTGATGGATTAAGCTAAAACCCTCTTATTTTCCTTAATAGCAGCTATTTTACACAGTAATCCTGATTATTTCCTCCACCCACCTTTGGTCTGTTTAGGCATTGGTGGGTTCAAGATATACTTTTGTTTTATTAATATGATTCTATGAAGTTTCTTGAACTTGAATATGTACAGATTCTTCAGGCAAGATATTTTTTACTTTCAGATAAAAATTTTCTTATTGGGAATCAAGGTGGATTGCTATCTTGAAATTACTGGACTGAACAGCGGCTTAAACAAAGTAGGGGTTTCGTCTTGTTCCCACGTAACAAGGAGGTTGGGGGTCGGCTAGTACTGGTGTTGGTTCAGCAGCTCACAGATGTCAGGGTCAAGGTGGCCCCTGAGGTTCCCATAGCTTTTCCCTTAGGTTCCAAGATGGTTGTTACAGTTCCCCTCAAGAAGATGGAGGAAACCCAGAGGGAAAACAGAGCACGCCAGTTTGAGTCCGCTTCCGTTTAAAGAGCTTTCGGCAGCCCAGCAACTTTTGCTTACGTCTCATTGGCCAGACTGTGTCATTGGCTCCTGCTATGTCTAAGATTGGCTGAGAAAGGTAGTTTTTGTAGCTGGACATATAACTGCCTTCAACAAAAATCTGAGTTCTCTTGATAAGGAAGGAGATAATGGTGGATCTTGGGTGAACAACTTGTAGTCTGTGCCCTGGATACAAAATACAGTAGTAAAGAAGCATAATGCCATCCTTGACTCCCCTCAGCAATAGAAGGACCCACCCCAGTTTCAGCCCTACTCCACTCAAGCACAATAGTCATAGCAGGAATCTTCCTACTTATTCGCATATCAAACATATCAAAACTGTAGCTCCTTCACAACTGGCAACACTCCAAGCAACGCTGCTGTGCTCTGAGAGAGTGAGTAGAGTGAAGACGTGTTAGGTTTTCTCATGAAACACTTCCCAGGACTGCCCTTCTCTCTCAGCCAATATCCTTGACCCCATCAGGCTTTTCTAGAGGAAGATGCTGGGAACCTGCACACTGTCTTGGAGGACATAATCTCTTCATGGAGGTTTGAAATGGGATGAGGAATGTTCTACCTTGCTACTTCCGCATCTGCTTCATTTATCTCTTCTCTGATTTTCCTGACAAATTTTTGGTGGAATCTAGTTGTGTATTTGATCTCCATAAAAGGATCATTCCTTTCATGCACAGGGGAGGGTAATCTATGTGAAGAAAGGCTACTTTACTTCCTTCTGTGACTACACCACCAATCTAGGAATATCCTGGAAGAATTGCTTCTCAGAACTGCTTCCATAAGCAGCCTACATCCTGGCTAAGCAAAGGGAGAAGAAACACTTCCCACATCCAGGGCTGTCCAAAAGAACTTTCTGTGATGACAGAAATGTTCTATATCTAAACTGTCTTATATGGTAGCCACTAGCCACATGTGGTTAGCAAACACTTGAAATGTGGCTACTGTGATTGAGGAGGTAAATTTTAATTTTATTTACTTTTAAATAATTTAAATGTAAATAGCCACATGTGGCCAGTGTCTATTGTGCTGTAGAGCATAGTACATACCTTTCCCTTTCCTCTGTTTTAGAACTTGCTGGGTGTGTGTGTGGGGAGCAGGGTGGTTAGAGTCACCATGTAAGTCACATGCTTGGTGTTCCATGGTCTTCACTGTTCCACCTTGCCATTGAACTTGTCTCCCAGAGGAAAAGGAAACATGGTATTTTGGAACTAAATTCAAGATGTTAACTTGACATTTACACATTGAACGTATGTATAAGTGGAATGGTCTGCTGGGAATAGATCCTGTGATTGATTTTAGTAATAATTGGTGATGGGAAAGGGGTAGTGCTGGTCACTTAACATTCCTAGTGAACGGTAGTGCTGGTCATTTAACATTCCTAGTGAACATTATGTGTTCCTAGTCAAAGTCAGCAGAGATTATTTTATTCTGTTGTATAATTCATTCTGTGTTACTTTATTTTTTTTAATATTGTGGCTGCTAAATGATACTTCATGTCTGTTTTTCAAAATACTTTGTGGTTTATACTTTTAAAAGGCTGTGAAATAAAAAAATAATTATATGTAACTCAGCTTGGTGTGTGTGTGAATTATTATTACCCATACTTTTTGAAGAGTTAATTGGGATGAGGTAAATGGATGGACGGAAATATTTATTTTTGTATCAGATTTTCTTTATAATGGGCATGTTTATAGGCCAATTAACATTATTTTTTAAAAATATTAAATGATTCTTTCATTGTATACAGAGTTTGGGTAAAATATGAGGGTGGCAATGGTATTGAGTAATTTTTTCAAGTGTCTGGGTGTTTTTCTACGCTGAGCATCACTTGACTTTTGTCTCAGTGTCCTGTTTTGGGTTGTTTGTCTTTTATTAATGAGTTGTACGGATTCTTAAAAATATCCTAGACGCTACTCCTTTATCCCAATATATGCTTTGCAGTATTTTTCTTCTAGTTTCTGGATAGTCTGTTCATTTTCTTAACAATGTCTTTAAGAGAGGGATTTTTAAATTTTGAAGATAAATTTATCCACTGTTTTATTGCTTTCCATGTCCTCTTCCTGTCTTTTAGGTCACAAAAATATACTCCTGTGCTTTCTTCTAGACTAGAAGCTTTATAGTTTTAACTTTTACTATGTCTGTTATCTATCTCAAATTAATTTTTGTATATGCTATGAGGTAAGGATTGGGTTCTCCCCCCACATATGTATAAACAGTTTTCCCCTGATTTATTGAGAAGACTTTCCTGTCCCCGTTGGATTGCTTTGGCATCTCAGTCAAAAATCAAATGACTATTGATTTGACTATGTGGGACTATTTCTGGGCTCTATATTCCATTCTATAAGGTCATCCTTATGCTACTACCTCAGTGTCTTGATTACTGTATTTTCACAATAAGTCTTGGTATTCACCACAAAATGTTACGAATCTGAACTTTAAAAAAATAAACTTCTACTAAAGATTTAGTCTACACACAAAAAGTAATTTCAGTTGAAAATGGTTAAATTCATGGTAAGAAAACCTGACTATGATACCAGGCTTCTTTTATTCTTGCTTGTAGCCCCACCCATAATCTGAATCAAGATCTAGAGTTGAACTTGGTTAAAAGGATCCTTGTAAGTAGAAAATATCCTTTTTTTCTTTTTTTATAGTTGAGAACTGTACTTTTTTTTTTTTTACATCTTTATTGGAGTATAATTGCTTTACAATGGTGTTAGTTTCTGCTTTATAACAAAGTGAATCAATTATACATATACATATGTTCCCATATCTCCTCCCTCTTGTGGTTCCCTCCCTCCCACCCTCCCTATCCCACCCATCCAGGTGATCACAAAGCACTGAGCTGATCTCCCTGTGCTATGCGGCTGCTTCCCACTAGCTATCTATTTTACGTTTGGTAGTGTACATATGTGCATGCCACTCTCTCACTTTATCACAGCCTACCCCTCCACCTCCCCATGTCCTCAAGTCCATTCTCTAGTAGGTCTGTGTCTTTATTCCTGTCTTGCCCCTGGGTTCTTCACGACATTTTATTTTTTCTTAGATTCCGTATATATGTGTTAGCATACGGTATTTGTCTTTCTCTTTCTGACTTACTTCACTCTGTATGACAGACTCTAGGTCCATCCACCTCACTACAAATAACTCCATTTCGTTTCTTTTTATGGCTGAGTAATATTCCATTGTATATATGTGCCACATCTTCTTTATCCATTCATCCGATGATGGAC
>RJWK010042813.1:0-18999 GCA_004363435.1 Platanista minor
CCTCATTTCGGCGCAGTCAAGACTGCCCGCCCCCCATATGTTAACTTGCATATTTCTGTCCACTTAAGTCAATCTTTTCCTCCCCATTCAATACTACTATGAAATAAAATTCATGTCTTATGGCAAGACAAGATAAATTTAAACATAAAAATTCTTCTCTCCCCTTTGGCCTGCCCTCTCCCCAAACCATGCATTGTGTATCTGCATTATGCATGGACCAAACCTCCCCCATCAACAGGGATACCTGCTCTACCATAAAGAACAACATTCTCCCAGCATCAACCAGACAACTCCTTAAGAGATAACATTCCTTCTAGAGCTTGTAAGGGGTCACATGACCCACCAGGATGATGCTTAGATCTGGATTATGTAAACTGTCAATAATACATCATTTGATGTACAGCCCTGTGTCTCAAAAAACGTTTATAACTGTGCCTTGATTTCTAACAGGCAGAAGAGTTCTCAGAGCTTTCTGAGATGCTCTTTCCAGGTTATAATCCTCAAATTTGGCTTGAATAAAACTTTGCAATTCTTTCTTAGATTGACTAATTTTTTCATTGACACTATGTAACGTTAGTTGTGCTATGGCTATCTCTCCTTTCTCCAGCTTTCAGTCATCTTCATGAGGAAATACATAAATACTCTCCAACAAGTCTAAATTTCCAGAGACCTGGGGAAAAAAATGTCAGCAAAGTCTAATGCAAGTATCGTTTGACTATTGAAGTAGATGAGTCACACTGTTCTTAAATGACATTATTTTTAATACGGTAGTTTCACAGTGGGAATGAGACATGGTCATTTATATACAATGTTAATACTTTGGGGAAAATCACAATTACGACTGACATCCCTCTGAAAAATGGCTTCTCTTGGGCCAAATTTTAACTCTAGTGGAACAGATCTTCAACAGCAGTAAGTTCCTTCTTATAATGAGATCCCAACTTCCACATTCCAGCCAAGTCTCCTGGCTTGCTATTATACATGAACCATTGAGTTAGTGCCTGCTGGCCTTTAAGCCTGTCACCAATGCAAGCAGCATTACTTTTTTAAACTTAAAAAAAAAAAAAATCTAATGTGTTTTAAAGTAGTTTCATTTTTTTCCATAACAGAAGGATTTCTGTTATTAAAAAGATGGTTCTTGTTGCAATGAAGTTCTCTGCCAAACAACATATCCTACTGCAAATGCATGATTCAGTGATACTGAAGGCTGCATATCCTCATTCTCCTAAGTGGATAAGAATCCTAATTATGGTTAGTCTGACTTTATCTTACCAGTTTTAAATCTTACATCTTCCTCATATGTGTATAGTTAATACTGATTATTTAGTAGCATAATACAGATAAATGAATATTTCTATATTGTGGATGGTGGACTTCTAGTGGGCATTAACATATAGTGAAAGACTGAATAGTGATGATGATTCCCAAGGGAGAAGAGAAAAGATGTATTGGTTAATAAGCAGGCTCCTGTTTATACCTCAGATATTAAAGAAAATGTGCTAGCTTTATAGTTCATGATATGATTATAGGGATTATCAGGTAAAAATATTGACAAAGCATTTGAACACATGTTGAAGCTAAAGAAGATGTGACTTACTTGCAGGACCACAAATGCAGCTGCCTTTGCTAAAATACCAGCCCCATTTTTCAGGAGATGTCACTCACAGTGCAGGCCTAAAATAGGCAAGTGGTGATGCTGAGTCACAAAAGAAAGAACCGATGGCTAATAAAGCAGATGAAGAACTGACATTTTGGTCCATCTTTGCCTCATTTAGAACCTATTCTAGGAACTCTCCTTCATTACCAAGAAAGCTAAAATTTCTCCCTAGTTACAGTTTTCTTTCCCCTCAGCACAAAAGATGCTCCGGCTTCTCCTACCTTGAAAACAAGACAACAAAAATCCCTCTACTGATTCCTCACCCAACTACCTCAGTTCTGTCTTTCCCTTCACAGTTAAACTTATGAAAAGAAACCCTTCCTCTTCACTCTCTGACCCATGAACTTCTCAACCTACGGCAAAGATTTGATCACCACTGAAACTATTCTTATCAACTGTGTTTATGACTAATGTGACTATATCTTATCATTCAACCCAGGATGAGAATAAAAAAGGAAATTATTAAAAATTAATCATCAACTTGGACTGCCCTGAACAAATAGGGCATAAGGTTATAACACACCCACGTGACCTCCTAGCAGTAAAATCTGATGGACTGATTAGTCCTTGACCTTTCTGCAAATACTGATTTTATTGGCTGTAAGCAGCTCTATCCTCCCTTACCGTATGAGACAATCCATTTTCCTGGATTTTCCCCCAACTGTTTTGTTGCCTCCCCCCAGTGTCGTTACAGGTTCTTTTTCTTCTTTCCATTTCTTCAGTGTTCATGTTCCTAAGGTATTGGTGCTGGACAATTTCTCGAGCTCTTAGCACATGAACTCTTGGGAATTATCATTCACTCTCATAGCTTTCATTTTTAATGTATGCCAGTAAGTCCTCTAACTGTTTCCAGGTTTATCTTTTTCTTTGAGTTCCAGAATCATACCCAAATTCCCAATTGGCATCTACTTTTTAATGAACCACAGTCATATCAAAATTAGTTGATTAAATCTAAAGTCATCTCCATAGAGAACAGACTTGTGGTTGTCAAGGGGAAGAGGTGTTCACGTGAGGGAAGGATGGGGAGTTTGGGATTAGCAGATGCAAACTAGTATATATAGGATGGACAAACAACAAGGTCCTACTGTATAGCACAGGGAACTATATTCAATATCCTGTGATAAACCAGAATGGAAAAGAATATATGTATATGTATAACTGAATCACTTTGCTGTACAGCAGAAATTAACACAAACTGCAAATCAACTATACGTCAATAAAATTTTTTTAAAAATCTTAAGCCATCTCTCACCCCAAAAAACTCATCCCACTGTGTTCCAGAGTTTGGTGAAAGATATTATTGAACCACTTATATTCTCAACCCATAAATCTGAATGACAGCTGTATTAGGGTAATTGCATTATGCTGCTATAAAAATAATACAAGTCAAAATTCTGAGGTTCAGCACACACAAACACACACACATGCACCCTCCTATGCCATTTCTCATTGATATTAGAGTCAATATAGAGCAGTGGGGTCTCTGCTCCATTCATTCATTTGGGAATGCAGGCTACTTTGATCTATTGGGTCTACTGTTTTCCAAATGTGGCTCCAAGGTCATCCTGACATCATCCAGCCCACTAACTGGGAAATCAAAGATAGCATGGATAAAGCATGCCCTCTTTAACTCCCTTACCCACACATCACTTTGGTTTATAGTCCACTGGCAAGAATTTTTCATGAGGCTCCATCCTGCTGCAAGATAATTAAAAACATCAATTAACTCTGTGGCAAGGAAGAGGAACAGGCTTGGCGAGCATCTAGCCAGTGTCTACCACACTGTCTTGCTCTCCCCCTCCTTCACCTCAGATCTAATCATCTATGTGGTCCTGTGCATTTTTCCTCTGTAACACCTTAGAGATACTGCTATTTTCTATTCTACATTGCCAATTCTTTAGTTAAGATCCTCAAAATTCTTACCAGGATTCTGCAGTTGCCCACGCTTTGCTCTTCACTGGTACAATGCTGATCTTTCAAAGTTTGAATTGATCCTATCATCATCCTGGTTGGAATCCGGAGTCTCACAATAAAACTCCAACTCCTCAGCCTGGGGTAAAACTATCTTTATGTATCTCACCATATATCTCATAACGTGTTGCACAAAAGTACTCAAGCCAGTTCAAAATTCCTTAACTCTGTGACTTTGAACATCTTAATCTTTCCCCATCTCTTGAAATGTTTAGTCACCATTCATCCATTCTGTGTCCAAAGTCACTTTCTGAAGGAAGGCATCCCTGATTTCTCCCCATTAACTCCTGGGTTAGACTTCCCCAGATGCCACTCTTTCTACACAAATTCATGCTTCTCTATAAATTATGCTATCTCATACATTTATAGTTGTTCATAATTGTTTATTTGTTCCTGATCTAGAATACAGAGTGTAAAAGAAACACTACATAAGAGTTGGATGAATGAATTAATCATTAAGAAAGAACAGTTGAACCTTTGACCATTCTATCTCAATAGATTGTGATTCAACTCTTCTCTGCCCCCACTAAAATCCAATAACCAGAAAACAGACAAATTACCAAATGCAGGATCTAGATTACCTATAAGAAGAGAACACAAAGAACCAGTGAACTTTTTTTTTTTGGCGGTACGCGGGCCTCTCACTGTTGTGGCCTCTCCCGTTGCGGAGCACAGGCTCCGGACGCGCAGGCTCAGCGGCCATGGCTCACGGGCCCAGCCGCTCCGCGGCACGTGGGATCTTCCCGGACTGGGGCACGAACCCGTGTCCCCTGCATCGGCAGGCAGACTCTCAACCACTGCGCCACCAGGGAAGCCCCAGTGAACTTTTAAAATAATTAAATTAAATCACTGAGTGATAAAATAGATAAAATAATCTTTTTAGTGCTAGCTTAGTATCTTTTGATTCAAAGTTCTTTCTGATTCCTCTATAACCAAATCTTCCACAAATGGCAGGATCTAGAAATGATTTGAAATATATGTAAAAGAATGACAGACACATGACTGCTATTCAGTGAGTATTAACTATCATAATTATTTACAGAATGGAAATGAAAAAACATGGGGAAAATCTAGGGAATGATGAAGAGACAAAGTTAGCTGGATCAGATTCCATGTGCTATAAATAAAACAATAAAAATATATGGGGCTTCCCTGGTGGCGCAGTGGTGGAGAGTCCGCCTGCCGATGCAGGGGACGCGGGTTCGTGCCCCGGTCCGGGAGGATCCCACGTGCCGCGGAGCGGCTGGGCCCGTGAGCCATGGCCGCTGAGCCTGCGCGTCCGGAGCCTGTGCTCCGCGACCGGAGAGGCCACAACAGTGAGAGGCCCGCGTACCGCCAAAAAAAAAAAAAAAAAAAAAAAATATATATATATATATATATATATATGAATGCCTCAAGATCTATTATTCTTTACTAGCTATATGTCCCGTTTCTATCTTAAAGTGAAATTTTACTTTATATAATTTTTAATAGCATCAAGAATGTAGGAGAGGAAGGAGAAATGTTTACTTCACAAACTTGAAAGACATTACTTAATTACTTGGCTTCAGTGTGCCAAGAAATATGACAAGGTGGAATTGGATTCTTTAGTTTGGAGAAACCAGTGGAAATCTTCTCTAACGATATTCTGGGGAAACATCACAGATGAATGAACGCTAAGAGAGGATGTGGGATTTTTCTTAGACTAAAAAGATTGAGCCACAAAACTTAGGGACACTTCATTATTTAAAAGGTCACTCAAGAAATTCAATTTCCTTTATTTCTAATTTGAATTCTTTTAACTGTACAAGGTAATATTAAGAGGATCAAGAGGATAAGACCAGAAGTACAAGCTGACGAACAAATCTTCCCTCAAACTCTGTGTGCTCTCTCATTAATGATAATGAGAAAAGTGTACTGAAAAGTGCTGTAAACTGATTAATCCAGTTCAGTTATCACTCATGTAGATAAAACAAATCTGCTGCACAATATGACAGTCACTGAGTCTCATTACTTTCCTTTGGGAAAAAAGGAAATCCCCACCTCCAAAGGTGTTTAACTCCATTATATTTATGACCTTAATCCAAAATAATTTACTTTAGTCATGATTACTCTAATACTGTTTAATCATGAGAAGAGCTTTATTTCTCTTTCTCTCTCCTCTCTCTCTCTTTCCCTTAGCTTACAAGTTTGCTAACTCTAACCAGCTGTCTTGAATGAGTTTTGTACCTTCTGCCTCTATTAGAAGAGTATCTGGCATCCAGTTCTTACAGCTAATGGTCTACATTAAGTAGAAGTAGCCAGAATCCATTTAAAACTAGTGAAAACCCCAAACTGAGGAAATGCTTCTCCATGTCTTAAATGCACACCTTATGACAATCTGAGCTGATCAGTCAAGCCAATCAAAAACTGTAATATATGTATATATACACTTGAAAAGGTATTCAAATGTCAGTGGGTATTTCTCTTCCATCAATATTGTTCGGCCCCAGAGCACAATACTAGACATGAATTAGGCCTGTTGACCATGAAAATGACATATGCACTGTTTTTCTCACTAGGTCATCTGGGTTCAAATCTCAAATGTGCCTATTATTGATTTCTAATTTAATTTCATTGTGGTCAGAGACAATACTTTATATAAATCTTTTATTTAACAATGTTTTAAATTTCTTTAGGCTTCTTTTTCTTTTATGGCCTAGGATATGCACTAGCCTGCATAAAGTTTCATATGCATTAGAATGAATGAGCCACTGACTTCATCTTCTCTTACACAGAAGCATGTGTATTCTACTGTTGCTGTGTGGAGTGTTGTACAGATGTCTGTTAGGTCTAGTTTGTTTATAGTGTTGTTCAAGTCTTCTATTTCCCTGTTGGTCTTCTGCCTAGATGTTCTATTATTGAAAGTGGAGTGTTGAAATCTCCAACTACTATTGTTGAATTCACTTTCTCTTTCTTCAGTTCTGTCAGGGTTTGCTTCACGTACTTGGGGCTCTGTTTTTAGGTGCATATATGGAGAACAGTATTGAGGTTCCTTAGAAAACTAAAAATAGAACTACCATATGACCCAGCAATCCCACTCCTGGGCATATATCTGGAGAAAACCATAATTTGAAAAGATACATGCACCCCAACGTTCATTGCAACACTACTTACAATAGCCAGGACATGGAAGCAACCTAAATGCCCATCGACAGATGAATGGATAAAGAAGACGTGTTACATATATACAATGAAATATTTCTCAGCCATAAAAAAGAACAAAATAACGGTGTTTGCAGTGACATGGATGGACCTAGAGATTGTCATACTGAGTGAAGTAAGTCAGACAGAGAAAGACAAATATCATATATCACTTATACGTGGAATCTAAAAAAATGGTACAAATAAACCTATTTACAAAAGAGAAACAGAGTCACAGATGTAGAAAACAAACTTATGGTTACCAAGGGGGAAAGGTGGGGGAGGAATAAATTGTGAGATTGGGACTGACATATTCACACTACTATACATAAAATCGATAACTAATAAGAACCTACTGTATAGCACAGGGAACTCTACTCAGTACTCTGTAATGACCTATATGGGAATAGAATGTAAAAGAGAGTGGATATATGTATATGTATAACTGATTCACTTTGCTGTACACCTGAAAGTAACACAACATTTTAAATCAACTAATTCCAATAAAAATTAATTTAAAAATTAAAGAAAAATAAAATTTACAGAAGGCTGAAAAAAAAAATGAATCCAAGGATAAAAGTAAAATAGTAAAATAAATTATCAAGTTGAGAACCTGAGCTTCCTTTTCCTCCTACTTCTCTTCCTTAGGCTGGGCAAGTTGTTAACTTATTGCCTATTTTATCTCCAACTCCTAACTGTGACTCATATTTATTATTACTCCACTGATCTAACTGCAAAATGTAAAGATAGTATTGAAATGGAAAAAAAGTACTCTAGAATAAAAGGAAAACCTCCCTCATGCAGACACCAGAGAGGTTATTACAATAAATGAAAAGAGTCACTTGACTGCAGAAAGCACGTCTTTTGACACAGAGGACTCTTCATCTGAGGGCTATTCACACCCTAGGGATAAAAATCACTTAGGTTTTGGGCACTTGATAATAGAATAAACTCCAAAAATATCAGCTCTTGTCCTGTCAAATGGCTTAACCAATTCACCCAGGGGCAAAACTTTTGTTCTTTGTATAATTTGTGAACCTGTTGTCAACATCATCGTCTGTATGGTCTGTCCCTGTTACATTGGCTTCCAGCCCTGTCCTACACAGAACATCACTGATGAAAATCACTTGCTATCCCTGGTTTCATTTTTAAAGTATTGAAAGAAAAGTCCATATTTCTATCAGTCAGCCTAAGTCAAGTGGGTATAATAATAAATGATACAAAAAATAGTGAGTTGAGACATTAAAAGGTTATTTTTCCTCCACATTAAATATTGATTATGAATGTGTTCAGCTCTGCTCCATGTAACCTTCACTCAGGGACCCAGAAGCAGCCCCATTTTCAAACACTGTTTGGCTAATGACTGAAGGAAAAGACCTCATGGTGAAGTACACACTGGCTATTAAAGTTTCCTGTTAGACGTTACACACATTGCTTATGTTCATAGTTCATTGGGCAAAGCAAGTCATATGGCCAAACTTGCTGGCTATGGAGCAAAGGTATATATAATCCTCTTGTAAGGGGTATCACTACATGCAAGGTACTCCATCAAAAGACATGCAATGGAGGGGCAAGGAATACCATGAAAATTAATATTATCTACAATAACATTCATTAAAGGATATCTTCTCTAGGAAATCAAAGCTCTAAAACAGTGCTGCCCAATGAAACTTTCAATGATGATGGAAGTATTCTACATCTGCAATGTTCAGCATTCAGAGAAAGAGATTCCAGATAGACAAAAACATTTAACACCCTCCAATCCTACAGTCAACTTCTCCCTTGTCAAGGACTGAAGACCATATCTCTCATTTTGAAATAAAACTAAAAAGAGTACATCTTAATAGTATGGAGGGAAGCCCTACAGAAGCCTAAGCATTTATTCCACTGGAGCAAAGAAACAATGAAAAGTTTAACTGTACATTACAATAACATAATAAAAAGAAAAGGGAGTCTGATTCATGTTGATGCCGTAGTACTAAAATAATGTGCAGTTAAATAGCAATACTGCTCTGGCTACATGAAACTTAACTGTTCCCTTTGACAACATCTTGAGAGTTTTCTGTGTAAAATGAAGGGAGAGACAGAAAGACAGAGACAGAGAGAAAGACAGAGACAGAAGACCTTAGAACTGATATTTATGTCAGGAACCACTAGAATCCTATAAATCTTTTGGGGGGAACAGGGGAACTTGACTGAGAGGGACTTTGCTTGGTAGAGTGAATTGTTTGACATGAGGTCGGTATTAATCAAATAACAAAAATGTATTATTTGAACATGAATGAAATATATAAATTACCGAGTTTTTGGAAAGCTAAGTTTCAGGGTTTTTATAGTCATGGCTGTTTCAGCATAGGCATTGAGTATAGTAGGATCCATAGCAAGAGCTGTAATGTATGTCACAGTGGTTTCACCAAATTATTGAAACTCATTGCAATCTGTTTCAAAGAGGTGACATTGAAATGTCTCCAGAAGATTTAATTGGAGAATCATTTATTCATTTACTCACTTCATTATTCAAATATATATTAGAAAGCTCCTGTATGCCAGGTGTTAGAAAAAGTATTACAGATACTAAAACAAACAGAATATACTTCTGGTTTTAAAAAGGGCTTTAAGTGTATTCATGTATGTTTCCTCTTGAGAGGACGGCTGGTTATATGAACAAATAAGTCAAAAAACTATTATTCCAGTTTGAAAATCAGTTAAAGAATGGTATTAGTAAATATTAGGGGAATTCAGTCCTGACTATACTATATACATCCTGACTATAAATCACAGCTAACTCAGTATACATGGTGGGGCGGCAATCCTCAATCCAGCATGCTGTACATTAGTGCAAGCCGAATCTTAAGAACAAACCAATACACTCAGTCTTTTTTTCTTCCATTTGCATTTGCTCTTGCACCTAAGTTTTTATAACCGTTGATTCTACAAAGAAGAATCATTGTAAAATTAATAAAATGTGGAAAATGAGTACTCATCTGCTAGGATGGACAAAATGAAATTCCACAGACTAGGTGACTTAAACAACATAAATTAATTTTTTCACAGTTCTAGAGGGGAGAAGTCCAAGATCAAGGTGCCCTCAGGGTTGGTTTCTGGTGAGGGCTCTCTTCCTGGCTTGAGGACAGTTGCCTTCTCACTGTGTACTCACTTGCCCTTTCCTCTGGGTGTGCCTGGGGAGAGACAGCGATCTCTGGTCTATCTTCCTCTTCTTATAAGGACACTGGTCCTGTGGGCTACTGAATTAGGGTCTCAGCCTCATGATCTTATTTACCTCCTTAAAGGTCCTGTCTCCAAATACAGTCACATTGAGGGTTAGGCTTCAACACAGGAATTTTGAGGGGAACGTAATTCAGTTCATAACAATGGAGCTGTCGAAAGATGAAATTTTGAAGTTGCATCGTTCATGGACCAGGAAGGAGCAGAATCTTAACTAGATGCCCATTTCAGAACCTATATCCACTAAAGACATTTGTAATCACTTAACTGAAACAACTCACTTCTAAAATAAGTTATAAGTAATACATTCCTCACTAGGGTTTTGAAAGTAACATTTGTTTACCATTCCCACAGCTCACATTTGATTGCACTGGCAGAAAGTCAAGACTCACAGAGCAACCTCCTGTCTAATCAAAATTAATGTACAGTAATAACTGGAGGGGTACTGCCATGTAACACTGAATGGTACCAGTTAGAAGCAAATATCGCACTGAGCTCAATGTGTGTATTTCAGGAAAAGACTGGAGAAACTTTAGTCTCTATGTCAAAGAGGAGGAATTCTTTTTGAAAGTAGGAAGAGAAGAATTACTGGAAATCTTTTCTAATCAGTGTGTATTTATGAGATTCCCAAGGTCAAGCTATCTCAGAGCCCCCAAGGTATCTCAGCACCCAGAAAAATGCAGAAATTTATGTAAAAAGTGTTATGAAAAGGCCAAAATATCCTCACAGATAGAACCAAAAAGGCTTGAAGTTTTGCAATTTTTTGGAAAGTGCTTGCTTCAAGAGATGTACCTAATTAGAGATTCAAGTACAGTCTTGAGAAAAGTCATCTCCAGTCCCATTAGAGAAACCAGGAATTACCAAATCTCAACCAAAAAACAACAACAAAAAAGCTGTATAAACTAAGCCATCCATCTTGAGGCTCCTTTGCTGATTATTAGAAAATTTAAATCAGTTTCATATAGTTTATACTAAAAACAGGATCCATAATAGGACTGATGGCTTCATGGACTTGCAACCCATGCCCTGGTCAGAAGAGCCCCACACATGGTTTAATGGTCTGTTATCACTGTCTTGTTTTATTTTGTTTTGGTTTTTTTTTTTTTTTGGCGGTACACGGGCTTCTCACTGTTGTGGCCTCTCCCGTTGCAGAGCACAGGCTCCGGACGCCCAGGCTCAGCTGCCATGGCTCACGGGCCCAGCCGCTCCGCGGCATGTGGGATCTTCCCGGACCGGGGCACGAACCCGCGTCCCCTGCATCGGCAGGCAGACTCTCAACCACTGCGCCACCAGGGAAGCCCTGTTTTGGTTTTATTACGCAATAATTTTTTTTATTGAAGTATAGATGATTTACAATGCTGTGCCCATCTCTGCTGTACTGCAAAGTGACTCAGTTATACACATGTATATATATTTTTTATATTCTTTTCCACTATGGTTTATCATGAGACACTGAATATAGTTCCCTGTGCTATACATTAGAACCTTGTTGTTTATCCATTCTAAATGTAATAGTTTGCATCTACCAACCCCAAACTCCCAGTACAAACCTCTCCCTCCCCACTCCCCCTCGGCAACCACAAGTCTATGTGGTTGAGTCAGTTTCTGTTTTGTAAATAGGTTCATTTGTGCCATATTTTAAATTCCACATATGAGTGATATCATATGGTATTTGTCTTTCTCTTTGTGACACTTCACTTACTATGATAATTTCTAGGTGCCTCCATGTTGCTGCAAATAGCATTATTTCATTCTTTTTATGGCTGAGTAGTATTCCATTATATATATATATATATATATATATATATATATATATATACCACATCTTCTTTATCCATTCATCTGTTGATGGACATTTAGGTTGTTTCCATGTTTTGGCTATTGTGAACAGTGTGGCTATGAACATAGGGGTACACGTATCTTGTTGAATTATAGTTTTGTCTGGGCATATTCCCAGAAGTGGGATTGCTGAATCATGTGGTAATTCTATTTTTAGTTTTCTGAGGAACCTCCATACTGTTCTCCATAACTCTTGTACCAACTTACATTCCCACCAACGGTGTAGGAGGGTTCCCTTTTCTCCACACCCTCTCCAGCATTTGTTAATTGTAGACGTTTTAATCATGGCCATTCTGACCAGTGTGAGGTGGAACCTCATTGTAGTTTTGACTTGTATTTCTCTAATAATTAGCGGTTTAATGCTCTGCTATCATTGTCTTGTGATTCTTAATGATTTTTAAAGGAGGAGCCCTGTGATTTCATTTTGCACTGGCCCCCACAAAGTTATGTAGCTGGCTTACTCATAAAAGAGGAACTGACTACCCAGCAGAACTTCTGCTGAGGAAGTGGGCTGGACGACAGCAGTGGTAGACTTGCATTTAATACGAAACCATTATCAGCAACTCCAACACTACCCAAAGGATGCATTCATCTGGACTTCTGACTCTAGCTCAGGGAGAACTTCATAGTCAGAAAAAAGATGCCCATTCATTCAACCTTGCTTATGTATTCAATATCTATGTAGTTCATCATGTTCATGAAATGATTCAGAAGAGACTAACTGGGACAATTGCCATGTCCTTTCGTTAGTTACTTTTTAACTGGTCCTAACAGTGATTACCCTGCATCTTCCAACTCATATCAGTAGGCTGGTGGCATTTCATTCTTCAGGTCTCAGCTCCAATTCCAATCAGAGGTAGTGATCGGAATCAGGAAAAAAATACCTGGTTTATTCTATTCAGCCACTCCCTCACTGGGTCTCCTAAACAAAATCCATCCTTGCCCAGTTGAAACGAAGGTTACCAGATTGAACCAGATATTTTATTTTTGGCTAAATGGCTGGGTATCTAGCCTGAATTATTTAACAGTCAAATATTCTCTCTGAGAAAGCAATTTGGTGCCAAAACTAGTTCTCTGTTTCATGCAAACAATAAAAAATAAAAACAATAATTACTAGTGAGTTAAAATATCAGTTATTATTTTCATTTTGTTCTTCAATAAAGAACAAAACACTAATGTCAAAAGAGTTGATGATGCATATCAATACCTCTATTAATTTCAAAAGACATTCTTATTTAAATGCAATGAAATCCATATTTCTTTGCTAAACAGCATATTAGCACAATGGATTTTTTTAAGCAAGTTTTACTGACAGATTACTAAACTGTTAGGAAAAGCTTGTACAGTAACTACCTTAACTATATTATGAAGGCTAGGAAGCTAGTTTCTAAAGAAACAGTGATGTTTATTTCTACGAGAGTATCTAACTTTTAAAAAAATTTCCAAGAAACTTGGCATTCTCTAATTCAACATAATATACAGGTTTTCACTGAAAGGGAAAAAAACCGTAACTTTTTAAAAATGCAGAATTAGATGTCAGGCTTTCCACTAAGTGCAACGCCATGTTATTGGAAACAATAAGTAAGTGATGTCTGGTTTCATTGGAAAGTACTGGCAACATGGAATGGAGCAGGTGAAAGGGCCAGGGTATGGTACAAAACCTGCTCAGGAGGACAAAATAGTTTCACTTGGGTCAGGAAAGACACAAGTGTCTATCGTTTATGGGCAAAGCAAATAAGATGAGGGCAAATGCAGAGTAATTACAAGTAAACAGGGAAAGTCTACCAGGAGGATGTAATGAATTAAATTCACGAGCATAAGCCAGGTTCCAGAAACAGATCTCACCAAAGAACGGAAGGAAGTGGGAGAAAGCAGGAAGACCCAGATGTGTAGTCTCTCATACAACTCAAAAGTCAGTCTACACAGGAATAGAGATGCAAATGTAGAGAATGGACTTGAGGACACGGGGAGAGGGAAGGGTAAGCTGGGACGAAGTGAGAGAGTGACATGGACATATATACACTACCAAATGTAAAGTAAATAGTTAGTGGGAAGCAGCCACATAGCACAGGGAGATCAGCTGGGTACTTTGTGTCTACTTAGAGGGGTGGGAGAGGGAGGGTGGGAGAGAGACATGAGGGAGGGGATATGGGGATATATGTATATGTATAGCTGATTCACTTTGTTATACAGCAGAAACTAGCGCACAATTGTAAAGCAATTATACTCCAATAAAGATGTTAAAAAAACCAAAAAGTCAGTCTACAGATTCCTTCTCACCTGGGACATGCTCGAGATGCAGAAACGACGGCCCCTCTAAACAACTACTGAATCAGAATCTACATTTAACCATGTCCCCCAAAGATGCATATGCACTTGAAGGTTTAAGAAGCACTTCTCTAGTTGTTTGGCTCCTATCCAGGCTTTTAAACCGCTGCTTCTGCTCTCTGCTATTACAGTATTCATGACCTTGGACTCACAGTCTTTTGTCTACTCTCCCAAAACTACTTTTTTTTTCACCTAGATTCTTACTCTTTTTAACACCTTTATTGGAGTATAATTGCTTTACAATGATGTGTCAGTTTCTGCTTTATAAAAAAGTGAATAAGCTATACATATACATATATCCCCATATCTCCTCCCTCTTGAATCTCCCTCCCACCCTCCTTATCTCACCCCTCTAGGTGGCCACAAAGCATCAAGCTGATCTCCCTGTGCTATGCAGCTGCTTCGTAATAGCTATTTTACATTTGGTAGTGTATATATATCCATGCCACTCTCTCACTTCGTTCCCGCTTACCCTTCCCCCTCCGTGTCCTCAAGTCCATTCTCAACTTCTGCGTCCTTATTCCTATCCTGCCCCTAGGTTCTTCAGAACAATTTTTCTTTTTTCACATTCCATATATATGTGTTAGAATATGGTACTCATTTTTCTCTTTCTGACTTACTTCACTCTGTATGACAAACAGTAGGTCCATCCACCTTGCTAAAAATAACTCAATTTCGTTTCTTTTTATGGCTGAGTAATATTCCATTCCCACATCTTCTGTATCCATTCATCTGTCGATGGACATTTAGGTTGCTTCCATGTCCTGGCTATTGTAAACAGTGCTGCAGTGAACATTGTGGTACATGACTCTTTTTGAATTATGGTCTTCTCAGGGTATATGCCCAGTAGAGGGATTGCTGGGTCATATGGTAGCTCTATTTTTAGTTTTTTAAGGAACCTCCATACTGTTCTCCACAGTGACTGTAACAATTTACATTCCCACCAACAGTGCAAGAGAGTTCCCTTTTCTCCACACCCCCTCCAACATTTATTGTTTACAGAATTTTTGATGATGGCCATTCTGACTGGTGTGAAGTGATACCTCACTGTAGTTTGGATTTACACTTCTCCAATGATTAGTGATGTTGAGCATCCTTTCAGGTGTTTCTTGGAAATCTGTATATCTTCTTTGGAGAAATGTCTATTTAGGTCTTCTGCCCATTTTTGGATTGGGTTGTTTGCTGTTTGAATATTGAGCTGCATGAGCTCCTTGTATATTTTTGAGATAAATCCTTTGTCAGTTCCTTCATTTGCAAATATTTTCACCCATTCTGAGGGTTGTCTTTTTGTCTTGTTTATGTTTTCCTTTACTGTGCAAAAGCTGGTAAGATTCATTAGGTCCCATTTGTTTATTTTTGTTTTTATTTCCATTTCTCTAGGAGGTGGATCAAAAAGGATCTTGCTGCGATTTATGTCATAGAGTCTTCTGCCTATGTTTTCCTCTAAGAGTTTTATAGTGTCTGGCCTTACGTTTAGGTCTTTAATCCATTTTGAGTTAATTTTGTGTATGGTGTGAGGGAGTGTTCTAATTTCATTCTTTTACATGTAGCTGTCCAGTTTTCCCAGCTCCACTTGTTGAAGAGGCTGTCTTTTCTCCATTGTATATTCTTGCCTCCTTTATCAAAAATAAGGTGACCATATGTGTATGGGTTTATCTCTGGGCTTTCTATCCTATTCCATTGATCTATATTTCTGTTTTTGTGCCAGTAACATATTGTCTTGATTACTGTAGCTTTGTAGTATAGTCTGAAGTCCAGAAGCCTGATTCCTCCAGCTCCGTTTTTCTTTCTCAAGATGGCTTTGGCTATTCCGGGTCTTTTTGTTCCCATACAAAGTGTGAAATTTTTTGTCCTAGTTATGTGAAAAATGCCATTTGATAGGGATTGCATGAAATCTGTAGATTGCTTAGGGTATAGTATAGTCATTTTCACAATGTTGATTCTTCCAATCAAAGAACATGGTATATCTCTCCACCTGTTTCATCAGTGTCTTATAGTTTTCTGCATACAGGTCTTTTGTCTCCTTAGGTATGTTTATTCCTAGGTATTTTATTCTTTTTGTTGCAGTGGTAAATGGGAGTGTTTCCTTAATTTCTCTTTCAGATTTTTCATCATTAGTGTATAGGAATGCAAGAGATTTCTGTGCATTAATTTTGTATCCAGCTACTTTACCAAATTCATTGATTAGCTCTAGTAGTTTTCTGGTAGAGTCTTTAGGATTCTCTATGTATAGTATCATGTCATCTGCAAACAGTGACAGCTTTACTTTTCCTTTTCTGATTTGTATTCCTTTTATTTCTTTTTTTTTTCTCTGATTGCTGTGGCTAAAACTTCCAAAGCTATGTTGAATAAGAGTGGTGAGAGTGGACAACCTTGTCTTGTTCCTGATCATAGAGGAAATGGTTTCAGTTTTTCACCACTGAGAATGATGCTTGCTGTGGGTTTGTCATATACAACCTTTATTATGTTGAGGTAAGTTCCCTCTATGCCTACTTTCGGGAGGGTTATTACCATAAAAAGGTGTTGAATTTTGTTGAAAGATTTTTCTGCATCTAGTGAGATGATCATATGGTTTTTCTCCTTCAATTTGTTAATATGGTTTATCACATTGATTGATTTGCGTATATTGAAGAATCCTTGCATTCCGGGAAAAACCCCACTTGATCATGGTGTATGATCCTTTTAATGTGCTGTTGGATTCTGTTTGCTAGTATTTTGTTGAGAATTTTTGTATCTATGTTCATCAGTGATATTGGCCTGTAGTTTTCTTTTTTGGGGACACCTTTGTCTGGTTTTGGTATCCGGTTGATAGTGGCCTCGTAGAATGAGTTTGGGAGTGTTCCTCCCTCTGCTATATTTTGGAAGACTTTGAGAAGGATAGGTGTTAGTTCCTCTCTAAATGTTTGATAGAATTTGCCTGTGAAACCATCTGGTCATGGGCTTTTGTTTGTTGGAAGATTTTTACTCACAGTCTCAATTTCAGTGCTCGTGATTGGTCTGCTTATATTTTCTATTTCTTCCTGGTTCAGTCTCAGAAGGCTGTGCTTTTCTAAGAATTTATCCATTTCTTCCAGGTTGTCCATTTTATTGGCATATAGTTGCTTGTAGTAATTTCTCATGGACCTTTGTATTACTGCAGTGTCAGTTGTTCTCCTTTTTCATTTCTAATTCTGTTGATTTGATTCTTTTCCCTTTTTTTCTTGATGAGTCTGGCTAATTGTTTATGAATTTTGTTTATCTTCTCAACGAACCAGCTTTTACTTTCATTGATATATTGTTTCCTTCATTTCCTTTTCATTTATTTCTGATCTGATCTTTATGATATCTTTCCTCCTGCTAACTTTGGGGTTTTTTTGTTCTTCTTTCTCGAATTGCTTTAGGTTTAAGGTTAGGTTATTTGAGATATTTCTTTTTTCTTGAGGTAGGATTGTACTGATATAAAGTTCCCTCACAGAACTGCTTTTCCTGCATCCCATGTCTTTTGGGTCGTCGCGTTTTCATTGTCATTTGTGTCTAGGTATTTTTTGGTTCCTCTTTGATTTCTTCAGCGATCTCTTGGTTATTTAGTAGTGTATTGTTTAATCTCCATGTGTTTGTGTTTTTTACAGATTTTTTCCTGTAATTGATATCTAGCCTCATAGCATTGTGGTCGGAAAAGATACTTGATATGATTTCAATTTTCTTAAATTTACCAAGGCTTGAATTGTGACCCAAGATATGGTCTATCCTGGAGAATGTTCCATGAGCATTTGAGAAGAAAGTGTTTTCTGTTGTTTTTGGATGGAATGTCCTATAAATATCAATTATGTCCATCTTGTTTAATGTATCATTTAAAACTTGTGTTTCCTTATTTATTTTCATGTTGGATGATCTGTCCATTGGTGAAAGTGGGGTGTTAAAGTACCCTACTATGATTGTGTTACTGTCGATTTCACCTTTTATACCTGTTAGCATTTGCCTTATGTATTGAGGTGCTCCTATGTGGGTGCATATTTACAGTTGTTACATCTTCTTCTTGGATTGATCCCTTGATCATTATGTAGTGTCCTTCTTTGTATCTTGTAATAGTCTTTATTTTAAAGTCTATTTTGCCTGATATGAGAATTGCTACTCCAGCTTTCTTTTGATTTCCATTTGCACGGAATATCTTTTCCCATCCCCTCACTTTCAGTCTGTATGTGTCTCTAGGTCTGAAGGGGGTCTCTTGTAGACAGCATATATATATGGGTCTTGTTTTTGTATCCATTCAGCCAGTTTATGTCTTTTGGCTGGAGCATTCAATCCACTACATTTAAGGTAGTTATCGATATGTATGTTCCTATGACCATTTTCTTAATTGTTTTGGGTTTGTTATTGTGGGTCTTTTCCTTCTCTTGTGTTTCTTGCCTAGAGAAGTTCCCTTAGCATTTGTTGTAGAGCTGGTTTGGTGTTGCTGAATTCTCTTAGCTTTTGCTTGTCTGTAAAGGTTTCAATTTCCCCGTCCAATCTGAATGAGATCACTGCTGGGGAGAGTAATCTTGGTTGTAGGTTTTTCCCTTTCGTCACTTTAAATATGTCCTGCCACTTCTGTCTGGCTTTCAGAGTTTCTGCTGAAAGATCAGCTGTTAACCTTATGGGGATCCCCTTGTATGTTATTTGTTGTTTTTCCCTTCCTGCTTTTAACATTTTTTCTTTGTATTTAATTTTTGATAGTTCGATTAATATGTGTCTTGGTGAGTTTCTTGTTGGATATTTCCTGTATGGGACTCTCTATGCCTTCTGTACTTGATTGACTATTTCCTTTCCCATATTAGGGAAGTTTTCAACTATAATCTCTT
>RJWK010042814.1:0-18988 GCA_004363435.1 Platanista minor
GGGACCCCTGTAATTTGAATATTGGTTCATTTAATGTTGTCCCAGAGGTCTCTGATACTTTCCTCAATTCTTTTTATTCTTTTTCTTAATTCTGCTCTGCAGTAGTTATTTCCACTATTTTATATTCCAGGTCTCTTATCGATTCTTCTGCCTCAGTTATTCTGCTATTGATTGCTTCTAGAGAATTTTTAATTTCATTTATTGTGTTGTTCATCATTGTTTGTTTGCTCTTTAGTTCTTGTAGGTCCTTATTAAACGTTTCTTTTTTTTGTTGTTTTTTGTTTGTTTGTTTTTTTTGTGGTACGCGGGCCTCTCACTGTCGTGGCCTCTCCCGTTGTGGAGCGCAGGCTCCGGACACGCAGGCTCAGCGGCCATGGCTCACGGGCCCAGCCGCTCCGCGGCATGTGGGATCTTCCCGGACCGGGGCACGAACTCATGTCCCCTGCATCGGCAGGCGGACTCTCAACCACTGCACCACCAGGGAAGCCCAAACGTTTCTTGTATTTTCTCCATTCCATTTCCAAGATTTTGCATCATCTTAACTATCATTACTCTGAATTATTTTTCAGGTAGACTGCTTATTTCCTCTTCATTTGTTTGGTCAGGTGGGTTTTTATTTTGCTCCTTCATGTGCTGCGTATTTTTCCGGCTTGTCATTTTGCTTAACTTACTATGTTTGTGGTTCCCGTTGTTTTTGGTGTCTGCTCACAGTGGGTAAGGTTGGTTCAGTGGGTTGTGTAGGCTTCCTGGTGGAGGGGACTGGTGCCTATGTTCTGGTGGATGAGGCTGGATCTTGTCTTTCTGGTGGGCAGGACCACATCCAGTGGTGTGTTTTTGGGTGTCTGTGAACTTATTATGATTTTAGGCAGCCTCTCTGCTAGTGGATGGGGTTGTATTCCTGTCTTGCTAGTTTCTTGGCATGGGGTGTCCAGCACTGGAGCTTGCTGGTCGTTGCGTGGAGCTGGGTCTTAATGCTGAGATGGAGATCTCTGGGAGAGCTCTCTCCGATTGATATTATTTGGGGCCAGGAGGTCTCTGATGGTCCAATGTCCTGAACTTGGCTCTCCCACCTCAGAGGCTCAGGCCTCACACCTGGCTGGAGCACCAAGTCCCTGTCAGCCACACAGCTCAGAAGAAAAGGGAGAAAAAAAAGAAAGAAAAATAAAATAAAATAAAATAAGTAAAGTTATTAAAATAAAAAAGTTATTAAAATAAAAAAATTAATTTAAAAAAGAAGAGAGCAACAAAAGCAATAAACAAATCCACCAATGATAACAAGCTCTAAAAACTATACTAAAATAAACATAAAAATGAGAAACTAGTCTGTTGCAGACAGCAAACCCCAAGTCTATAAGTTGCTCCCAAAGTCTACCTCCTCAATTTGGGATGATTCGTTGTCTATTCAGGTATTCCACAGATGCAGGGTACATTAAGTTGATTGTGGAGATTTAATCTGCTGCTCTTGATGCTGCCCAGAGAAGTTTCCCTTTCTCTTCTTTGTATGCACAGTTCTTGGGGTTCAGCTTTGCATTTGGCCCCACCTCTGCGTGTAGGTCACCTGAGGGCGTCTGTTCTTCGCTCAGACAGAATGGGGTTAAAGGAGCAGCTGATTAGGGGGCTCTGGCTCACTCAGGCCGGGGTGGAGGGAGGGGTATGGATGGGGGGCGAGCCTGCTGCCTCAGAGGCCAATGTGACGTTGCAACAGCCTGAAGCGTGCCGTGTGTTCTCCTGGGGAAGTTGTCTTTGGATCACAGGACCCTGGCAGTGGCGGGCTGCACAGGCTCCCAGGAGGGGAGGTGTGGATAGTGACCTGTGCTTGCACACAGGATTCTTGGTGGCTGCAGCAGTGTCCTTAGCATTTCATGCCCATCTCTGGTGTCTGCACTGATAGCCACAGCTCGCGCCCGTCTCTGCAGCTTGTTTCGGTGGTGTTCTGAATCTCCTCTCCTGGCGCACCCGGAAACAATGGTCTCTTGCCTCTTAGGCAGGTCCAGAGTTTTTCCCGGATTCCCTCCTGGCTAGCTGTGGTGCACTATCCCCCTTCAGCCTGTATTCACGTAGCCAACCCCAGTCCCCTTCCTGGGATCTGACCTCGGAAACCCGAGCCTTAGCTTCCAGCCCCTACCCGCCCTGGCGGGTGAGCAGAGAAGCCTCTCAGGCTAGTGAGTGCTGGTCAGCACCTATCCTCTGTGTGGGAATCTCTCTGCTTTGCCCTCTGCACCCCTGTTGCTTCACTCTCCTCCATGGCTCTGAAGCTTCCCCCCCTGCCCACCCACTGTTTCCACCAGTGAAGGGGCTTCCTGGTGTGTGGAAACTTTTCTTCCTTCACAGCTCCCTCCCAGAGGTGCAGGTCCCATCCCTATTCTTTTGTTTGTTTTTGCTTTTTTCTTTTGCCCTACCCAGGTACGTGGAGAGTTTCTTGCGTTTTGGGAAGTCCGATGGCTTCTGCCAATGTTCAGTAGGTGTTCTGTAGGAGTTGTTCTACATGTAGATGTATTTTTTATGTATTTGTGGGGTGGAAGGTGATTTCCACATCTTTCTCCTCTGCCATCTTGAAGGTCCTCCATAAAAATTCTTTACTTATGCTAGATACAAATTCCTTACTAGATCTATGACTTTCAAATATTTTCCCCCATTCTGTGGGTTGTGTTTTCATTTTCTTGATGGTAGTCTTTGAAGGACAAAGGTTTTTAACTTTGATAAATTTGAATTTATTTGTATTCCTCTGTCACATGTTTTTTTGTCATATGTAAGAAATTATTGCCTAACTCAAGGTAATGAAGGTTTACTTCTATGATTTTTTCTAAGAGTTTTAAAATTTTAGTTCTTAAATTTAGGTTTGTAATCCATTTTGACTTAATTCTTCTATGTGGTATAAGGAAGGGGTCCAACCTCATTCTTTTGTATGTGGATATCCAATAGACCCAGCATCATTTGTTGAAAAGACCAGTGAATTTTCTTGGCACCCTTATCTTGTTTTAAAATATTGTACATTATAAAATTTTAATGTCTCTTTTCTACTTTTGTTTCCATTCTGTTGCCTCTGCCTTAGTAGGACCTTATTAGTTCTCATTGGGATTACAGAATATATATAGTTTATTTGTGATTGTATGTATGTGTATATAACTTCATCCATATATATCACCATGTTTTGTGTGTGGTTCCTAAATTTTTTATTCATGAAACAGACAACTTTATTCCATAAAGATTTATCTGTTAAAAAAGAAGACAGTCTGGGCTTCCCTGGTGGCACAATGGTTGAGAGTCCACCTGCTGATGCAGGGGACACGGGTTGGTGCCCCAGTCTGGGAAGATCCCACATGCCGCGGAGCGGCTGGGCCCGTGAGCCATGGCCGCTGAGCCTGCGCGTCCGGAGCCTGTGCTCCGCAGCGGGAGAGGCCACAACAGCGAGAGGCCCACGTACCGCAAAAAAAAAAAAAAAAAAAAGACAGTCTGAAGAACAATTCTTCAGTTGTTCACAAACTGTGAGACTGAATTCTTAGAAACCATCTTCTATATTTGTCCTTTAGGAAACAAGTAAATGATTAGGAGAGGACTGAATATCTGAAATGAGGAAAGTGATCTTATTAAAGGGAAAGAGAGAATCTGGGATATACGGAAATGAAATTGTATGAAGCAATGAAGAGTGAGGATGTGGCAAACTTTGATTTTCCTGTATGTGTTTTGTTTTTGTTTTAAAGCATTAGATAGTCTTTTAAGTAAGAGGCAAGTACAGTTGACCCTTGAATAGCATGGGGTGGCGTGGGGGACAGTAGGGGTGCCAGTCCTCCCTGCAGTCAGAACTCCCCACATAACTTTACAGTAGTCGGTCCTCCTGTCCTCTGTATTCCCAGTTCCACATTTGTGGATTCGACCAACCAGGGACTGTGCGGTATTGTAGTACATATTTGTTGAAAAGTTGTTTCTACGTGGACCCATGCAGTTCAAACCCATTGTTCAAGTGTCAACTGTAAATGAATCTGTTAATATTTCAGAAGGATCTATTTGGGAATATTTAGGATATAGTCTTGCTGGAGGACTCAGAAATGAATAGATTTTGATCCCAGTTTTGCTAAAAATCTATTTCTTTCTCTAGCCAAAATTATAGTTAACGTGAATAGACCTTCTTTATCATAGTCTTTGTATCGTTTGTATAAATACCATAATAACATTTATAGAATGTCTACACTGTGCTAGGCATACTACTTTTTTTTTTAGCTTAATACTCACAATCTTACCAGGTAGTTACCGGTGGATATCAAAGAGGAGCTAAATGATAGTAGAAAGGTTAAGTAAATATTTGAACTGAGATTTCACCCAAGACTTGTCTTGCACCAAAGCCCACACTTTCCCTAGCCTAGGCATACATCAAAATATTGACCATATACTTGTTCTACTATTAGGTGTCAGGATCAATGCAAAAAATGCACTGTTTATAAAAAAGAGGTGATGTGGGCTGGGATAGTCAGGACAGGTTCAGAAAAAGGTAACTGTGGAATTGACCCTTAGGAGGAGGATGGAAGAGAAAAGATGAAAAGAAAGGATGAAAGAGAGATGGTGAAGGTGTTCTACCATAAAGAATAGCCTGGCATAAGAAAATAGTCTCTTAAAACATTCGGTCTGAGCTTTATAAAAAATTTCTTTTTTGACTCATCTCTTTGGGACAAATGTTCTTGCCTGATTTAACAGAAATGGTCTTTTCTCTGCAGATACCTTTGAGCCGTACTCTGAGATGCAGAGATATTTCTTGTTGGAACCAGCTCTGCCAGCATGCTTGAATAAGCAGAATTATTCCTCTAAGCTATCTGAAATGGAGCTGAGACACCAATAAGCAAATAACAACACACAAGAATGGAAAAAACAAACACTTATTCCATCCAACTAGTGCTTACATTAATCTGATTAATTAAAGCATGAATTAGAACTATTTACTTGTGCTTGTTATAAAAGAGCAGATATTAAATCAGCTCTTTACCCTTGGAGGCACATTGTGATTGTTGGCATTCATTCTGTTTTTAACCTCATTGCTTTCTTCTTTAAAAGCAATGGCTTACTATGTTTTCTCCTGTTTCCTACTAGTTGAAGCAAGGCTAGTGCATAGCCAAAGAGGTTTTGTTCATTTCACTGATGACCAAGCTCAAACAAAAGCAGGGTTTTAATATTGAAATTAATCATGAAATTTGCTATCAGACAACCTTATATGCATGCACATAAGACAGCTATCCAAATGACAGCAGCAACATGAGGGTCATCCTATACTTTTCTGAGGACTTTTTTCTGGGGATTTTGGTTTCCATTTGGGTTTTATCTAATCAACTTTCCCCTTAAAAATTTCATAAGCATGAGGTTTATTTCCAATTTCCTATCTGTTTGCTATGGGTTTCAGTGGAGATAAATCATTTTTATCGAATCAGTTCTAAAGAAGGATGCTTCAGGATTCCTTGAAATACATAAGAAAAGCTTGAGAATGTAGTCAAAATTGCTCATAAAATAGACTTATGTTCAAGGTCTGATCCTGGCTTAGTTCTGGCTTTGACCTTGCAATGTCTATCTGGAACGGACTTACTGAATTTATGAGTGGGACTTAACATGATCCTCTGTGTTCATAAGTGAGTCTGCAGCCTGTTCAAAGGACTAGAAAGTGTTAATAGTTTTATAGATGCAGAAATGAAAGAAATAGAGTATAGAAGTAACTTAAAATTGAAATCAGCTTAAAATGAAATTTAACTTGTAAAAAACTGATTATGACATTGAGTGCTATAAAATTGAAAATGACTAGAAAAGAAATTCTTAGTAAGAAAACAAATATGCAGAGTAGTATTTTAAATATAACATCAGGTTATGCTTAAATAAACATCAAGTTTATCGAAAATTCAGACTGGATGGAAGGCAAGAGAGAAAAGTGCTTTAACTGGTAATTTAAAATATAGGTTACAGAAGCTATTTGAATTTAGAAGCTATTTGATCAAGTGATAAATTCATAGAGCGTATGCGCTAATGGGCTGGGCAAAAAAACCAAAATAGGTTTTGGTGGAAAGTTGTATAAGTACACTGGTAAATATATTTTGTTGTTTTTTTCACCTGAGAAATCTTTCTTGATCTCCTTCTTGCTTCCAACCTGGGAAGATTTATTAGCTATGTCATCTGTTATGCTTGCCTGTATTATGAAATGTATCCCACTCTGTGCTAATTTTGGTTTCATTTTTATCTCATCTATTAGAAGGTGAGCTACTTGAGGCAGAGATTTTGCTTTGTTCATCTTTGTGTCCCTAGCACCTAACATGGGGCCTGCTAATAAATGTCCAATTGTATGGGTCTACACAATGGTCTGGATGCTCAGACATTTGGTCTTACCTTTATTTAAAGAGACAGGCTAGGTCTGAATTTTTTGTCCTATCTTTTTTTTTTTTTTTTTTTTTTTTTTTGCGGTACGCGGGCCTCTCACTGTTGTGGCCTCTCCCGTTGCGGAGAACAGGCTCCGGACGCGCAGGCTCAGCGGCCGTGGCTTACGGGCCCAGCCGCTCTGCGGCATGTGGGATCTTCCCGGACCAGGGCACGAACCCGCGTCCCCTGCATCGGCAGGCGGACTCTCAACCACTGCGCCACCAGGGAAGCCCTGTCCTATCTTTTTTAAGTCCACATGAATAACATACCTAGAGGTGCAAAGGAAGTGGAGGAGAGCCCAGGGAGCTATTTCTAGAAAGAAAGCATTTCTCTGATCCTTTTATTCTGCCCACAGTGTTAATAACACTTTGTTCAGCACCCACACTGTCAATTTCATTCCAGCTGGGACTCTTCTGATTAGCAGTCTGTCTTTGTGTTCCCAGAGACAGACTAAGGGGAGGGACCGAAATGACAAAATTAAATAAATATGATATTACTGTGTGACAGCACCTTATGTCAGTGCCAAGGGAGAAAAACAAAGAAGCTCAAAGGTTCTCTTGGGATTGTTATCCAGCACTGCCTACTGATAATTTTAAAGTAATTTTGTAGCAGTTTGTTGTTTCAGAAATAATTTCCCAACTTCATTTGATTGGTCTTTATATATAACAACCATGTGAAATTGGGTGATAGAGCTATAATACTGTATCTAAGACAAAGGAGAAGGGAGTGATGAATCTACTTTAGATGGTTGGCCAGGTCTGCACAGAACCTGAGCTTTACAAGATTAGTAGATTACCCAGCAGATGATGGAAAACAAAGAAAGTTCTCAGTGGAGGTAACAATGTGCAGGAGGGAACAGAGACATGAAAATGTATATTGTTACTGGGAATATCAAGTAATATAGAAGCTAATGGTACATGGCAGAGAAGAGGAGGAGGTAAGGCTGCGGAGGTAAGGCAGGCATAAATCACATTATAAAAAGATCTTGCTTGCCATCTTTAGGGGCTGGAACTTCATCCCTGGACAGTAGTGAGCCACTGAACATTTTCTAGCAAGGGACAGTTATGATTAGTTCTGTGCTTAGTAAAAATTATTGAGAAACATAATTGCTTATGATTAGAACAGAGGCATGCAATATTTTTCTGCTTCAAAATAATGCTGTTCACACTTGAGATCCAATCCCATAATTCTATTACCAACATGCTAACTGTAAATCTAACTTTCTTCCCTCTTAAGAAAGGCTCTCTGAATGAATGTTAATGGGACTCATACTATTATGGGGACAATCTCAGATTCACATTAAATTATATAAAAAAGTAACCATTTGCAGCTTTTAGCCCATTATCATTATTAACAAATTAACCATAATTCTCTTTACAATTAAAACACTGTGTCTGACCAGACAGTAGGAGGAAAGCAAAAGAGCAATCAGAGTGCTAGATGGAGAACCAGGAGAGAAACCTGGAATTATTGGCACATGGCAGAAAACCTGAGCTTTGTTGGTGTAACCACAACTGCCATTAAATTTGTCCCGACAGCAAATCTCCCACTCTTATATTTTAAGCCTTCTTTGCTGGTACTGTGTTCTAAACTTATAAGGCTGGGTGACTCCTAGCTAAAAAGTGTTAAAAATACAGACTGTAGGGCTTCCCTGGTGGCGCAGTGGTTGAGAGTCCGCCTGCCGATGCAGGGGACGCGGGTTCGTGCCCCGGTCCGGGAAGATCCCACATGCCGCGGAGCGGCTGGGCCCGTGAGCCATGGCCGCTGAGCCTGCGCGTCCGGAACCTGTGCTCCGCAACGGGAGAGGCCACAACAGTGAGAGGCCCGCGTACCGCAAAAAAAAAAAAAAAAAAAAAAAAAAAATGCAGACTGTAGTCTGTGGATAATTTTTTAATGTGTGGGTAAAACATTTTTCTCCTTCAAAAAATTCAATTGAAGAAAGCCTTTTATGCTATTTCCAAGCACATACACAAATTTGAGAGATGTGAGATAAATTATCTGCAGTTATTCTGATTTGTGTTTTTCTTTCTTTTGGAATCTATGGGTAAAAACTATTATGTTAGGTTCCACATCATTAGTTTATTCCAAGAGAACTTTAGAAGTGAGGATGGAGGATTAGAGTAGTAGTCTCCTCCAGAGATCTTTTTATCCCTTCAGGGCAAGTGAGCTAGATTGGTCCCTGCTTTTATAGCTAGAGGAGCTTGATAGGCCAATGTTTCTGATTGTATGTTCTATAGAATACTATCCCCAGAGATGGTCCAAGGAAAAATGGGTTTTGTAGTCCAAAGTTATGGCAAATTCTTATTAAAATCTCTGTTAAAGAATCATAATGCACATTACTGCTTTAAGTATCTTGAGAAATACTTTAGTAAAGAAATAATTTGTTTAATATTTTAATCCAGTGTGATAGACTGCTAGTTTCCCCTCCTCCCCAAATATGTTCTTGCCTTTTGCCATAATAATAGAGTTTAACCTGGGAATGTGGCCACCCAACACCTTCCACTGAAATTAGACATGGCGATGCAATTGAGTTCTTGCCAGTGGATTGTAACTGAGGGGTATATGTACAACTTCTGCATTTGCTCACACTCCACTTCCTCACTTCTTCCCATGGGCCAGAATGTGGACATGAGTGTCAACCAACCTCAACATGAGGATGAGGTCAATACCCTAGGAGAGAACAGAACAGCAGAATGGGTCCCTGGTGACCTTACAAAGTAGAGCCTGCTTTCATACTCTAGATTCTTATGGGTGAGACAATTTTCTGTCCTGTTTGAAGCAGCGTATAACTTTGTTATACTATCTCAGCTTATACCTTATTATACTCAATATTACTTAAATTATTTTTGACCCTAGAAACTACCTTCCCTTTTGTGGGGGAAATCTATTAACATCTTGAAAAACTAAAATTCTAGGAAACACACTTCAGGCAACACTGGACCATGCCAACAGATTCTTTGATTCTGATTTCTTAGTCAATGCCACATGCTTTGAGGCATGTCTTGCTCTATGATTTTCCTCACCATTCTCTATTTCCTGATTGACAGTACTCTAATTGATGACCCAAGACCAAATTCCGTCTATCTAATGGCTCTTCAGAATCCTCCACTGAATCCTCTGGACCTGGCCAGGATACAAGGAATAAAAGAGTTTGTCAAGGATCACATGACAAGATTGAGGGGCCAGGCCTGCAAGAGATGGACATCACTCTTGCTTACTTTGTTTTGTTTATAATCACATTGTGCTATAAACTGCCAGGGAACTGAGAAATGTAGCTTAGTTGTGTGTTAAAGAAGAAAATGAAATGGTTTTGTGAACACAGAGAATTGGCTCTGCTACCCTGGAGTTTGAAAAATGTCAGAGACTCATTTCCTAAAATTCAACTCTACATAGTTGCATTCTCTTTTGGAAATACATAGAATGCTTCCACATGGAGCAGCGAAAAGAAATGAGACCACTTTTGCTATATTCTCATGAGGAACTGCACATCCTTTCCATGGTGAAGGACTGTTTGGTTTAGTGGAAAGGAAACTGGTTGGGAGATGAGGTAGGTGAGAGGGCTTCTAGTTCTCTCTTGAAGTGATATCTTTGTTTAGTCATCTGTCTTTTCTGAAATGTAAATCTGAGGTATAAATTGGTTTCCTGATCTCTAAAACAAGAGAGGTGTTTAGATATTTGCCCTGGTAACAATGTCTTGTTATTTAAGAGCCCAAGTGGGTTATAGAAACCAGCTATTCCTACATCAGTACAAAAATCCATTTGACAACATTTCTGATAGATGTTCAAATTCTGTGGAACTCAGAGAAATTCCTGTCTCCAAGAAGCTCTTTCCATTGTCACATAGCTATTATTAAGTTCTCTATTATACTGACCAAAAGCATAATGGTAAAAGCAGGTAGAACTTAGAGATTTGAGTCCTTCCTCTTCACCCGAGTTACTTGTGAATCTATTGACAATTCCTCTGCATTATTCACCTTTCCATATCACCTGCCTTCTTCATAATTGTTTAAATACTATATATCATCACTAGACTCTCTCATCTGCAAGTGTTTGCTCCTCTTTTTGTCCACTCCTCTAATAACCCTGCCCACCATTCCTGGGGAACATAAAGACTCTGAGCATTTGATATCCTCTGACAGCTTTATCTTCCTCATGTATAGGTTCACTTTGTATCTCCACATTCATATCTTTTACTTTTGGTTCACCATCCTCATCTGTTCCCTTTGTTCATGATAATGTGAATTCAATCTTTGCTATAAAAATGGTTTAATATGCTGTATCTGACAATTTTGCCCCTTCATGTTCATAGCCATATATGGAAACTTCTCCTCCTTATTCAGTCCCTATTCTCCTTTTATCTAAGAAGGAGAAGTGTTAAATGTCTCCCAATATGCAGACATTTTTCTCCCAGGTCTTCTACAGACCTCAGTGGGTGAAAAGGTAATGATCAAGATGAGAATTTCATGCCACTCCTGGCAGTACAATGGGACCCTCTTGTGTACATGACCACAAAACATTGAGAAGGCTAGATGAAGTATTTGCTCTGGAAGATCCTCGTTAAATCAATATATCCTGGTCATTTCTAGGGTTTTCTAGTTACTGATGATGGGTTAACTGCTAATTTTCCCACTGTTTGTCACAATTACTGATCTCAAGACGTCAGAGTTTCCTATAGCCTTGACTAGAACCAAAACCTTCCTTACCTAAAGATCCTCTTGACTTCTGCTCTACAGGCTGGCTTGGAAGTACTGATGATTCCAATAGGCTAAGAGGATTTTACTCCCCCAGGAAAAACTCTTTCCATTCATGTTTTTCCAGGTAACTGGTCCTGCTTAAGTAGTAAGATCAACTAACTGATGAAACTCCTTTGAAGCCTGAGAACTTTCCTTTGAGATCATTTTCTTGAACGCAGCCTGTGTCACTAACTGACCCTAGCTGGTTTGAAGAACAGTTATGACATTACACCCACGCAGTTGCTGAGCATACCTGACTGGCCTATTCAAGGGCCTCTATACCCCTTCCTCCTACACTGACCTTACACTGTTTATCTCGGATTTTGGTGGTGTTGCTTGACTCCTTCAAAGGACAATTTAAACTACTACTCTGATTTTAATACTCCTTTCTACTTTAGCATCTCAGTGACTGACTACACGTCTAACACAATGTTTGTCTCCCCAGAGAACTCTGTTTCCAGTTAATTTTTAGAACAAAGAGATACGCACTGTAGACAAATACAAGGAAAGAACATGCTGGCTGTCTGCTGGGTTTATGTGCATTATCCAATGATGCAGGATGCTGGAGGAACACTATGTGTTGCTTAGGTGGCAAAGTTGTTAATTCTGCGGCCTTTAATTTCTAGGTGTTCTTTCTATTCCTGACATCTCTTATCTTCTATGAGTCAGTGATTTGCCTGACTCAAGAAAGCACCTTCCCAGTGAACTACAATGTGATAGACGTAACTTTAGAATTAATTGGTACATTACACTGTGATGAGCATGGGTCAAGGAAAAAGATGTGCAGTACATCTCTCATCTCCAGAAACTTACCAGAGAGTACTTATCCCCACCGTAAGGTGAGCCTGGAAACACTCAGAAATTTCTCCAGCCTTCATCATCTTCTGCCCACTCCATCCATAAAACAATTAGCATCTTTTAGGCCCCATCACTCTGAGTTCACTTTTCTTACTTGCCGTGCTGGAATTTTCTTATTTGACTCTGGTCCCTGTAACTTGTTGCAGTGTAGTAAATTCAGTAAGGGAGAGGTCTGCTTCTAGTAATTAAAGCTTCTCTTGCCTGCCCTTCCCTAGTTCAGCCTTCATACTTTATACAGATGAGTAGCAGAGCTCTCTGCCCAACGAAGTCCGCAGAATTCTAATCATCTCTGATCTCTCCACTCTGTGCCATCATCCATCCAAGTGAGTTCTTTCTAAAATTTGTTATTGGACTTAATTAACTGTAGTTCTCTACCTTGTGTTATTTGCCCCACTGAGAGGTGAATTTGTCAGAAAATAAAACTAAGAATTTATCAAATGCAGTTTTTAATAAAAATTTTACACTGATAATTACCATTATTAGTAGTAACAATAATGATAAGCTTGGGGGGAAAAAGCACTGTGAAATGGCTACTATAAGAACCACAAAGAAGGATTTGAAGTTTATGGTCAGTCTTCTGCCTATCAGGGGATTTTTTTTTTTTTTTTTTTTCAGTACGCGGGCCTCTCACTGCTGTGGCCTCTCCAGTTGTGGAGCACAGGCTCCAGACGCGCAGGCTCAGCGGCCATGGCTCACGGGACTAGCCGCTCCGTGGCATGTGGGATCCTCCCGGACCGGGGCACGAACCCGTGTCCCCTGCATTGGCAGGCGGACTCTCAACCACTGGGCCATCAGGGAAGCCCTACCAGGGAATTTTTGTAGGCACCAAGTAACCATGCTTTGGCTTAGGGTTTGGAGAGTGTCATCATGTCTAAATGGTTCTTCATCGTGTTGGCTGAGTTTTTGCTTCAGGACAAAAGCACACCTTCTGATTAGGGATGTCAGGACAACCTGATTATACTTTCCTTACTGTCAGCAGGGAGCCACTCACCAGAATTTATGTATTTCTAGTGTCAGTAACAGGATCATGTGAGCCTTTTAGCACATATGAAGACTTCTCATTGTTCAGTGGATCATGGAAAACTGCACCCTTTCAGAGAACTATCTTCTAGGAAGAGACGAGTCTTTCGCAGAATTCCAGGGGTCCTGTACTTCTCTTCTTTTACCACTCTGCCCTCTTCTGCTCATTAATCTCTTGATGATTTATTTTCTTTAATCACTCTTGCTTCTGTTTCTTTTCATGTCTTTCTGTGTTAGTCCTTCCATCTATTATAAACCCATTAACGGCTCTAAAATACAGTAGTAAGGAGAAACACAGCTGAAGATTATCATTCTTTCCCACTTCCATCTTGCTTTCTTGGCTTGCGTAACTGATGAGACCTAGAGCTGAGAACAAAAAGCACATAAATTCTAAAGGTTGCTGGAATAATTTCCTCAGGGTTTCTATCTCCTGAGTCTCAAGAAGGATTCAAATAGAACCCAAACATTGAGAATTGAGGTCTGAGTTGGAGTTCAAGAAACATCTTTTGCCAGCTGAGAGATTTTTAGCTTTATTTTCTTCATCTTTATTAGGGAAAAAAAGAAAACCTAGTTCACAGGCCTGCTGTGGTAATTTAATGAGATAATCTATGCAAAGTGTTTGGCACATAAAAAGTACTCAATAAACTTTAGCTATTGCTAAAATTATTTGTAACACCCCTTTTACAAAAGTTTATGGCAAATATTCTATCAGATTTTGTTTATGGAAATTATATGCTTTTGCCAGCCTAATTTTTATCTCCCCTTTATTCTTCATCTATCATTTGATAACACACTAGTAAATGTCAATTCGCACTAATTGGGATTAGTGTGATAAGCTACCCTTTTCACCAGTATTAGAAGTCTTTGAACATGGTGTGAAAAAATTTCTGCCTTTTCTAGCTTGAAGGCCTGTGATGCCCTAATGAAAATGCTACAAGAGAAACATTAGATATGGAGCTCAGCTTTTTAAAACTGTCCTGACTAAAACTATATAAAGTAAATTTGATTGCATTTCTTCAAAGTGGATATTTTACATGGGAAAAAGTGATGCGAGAAATATATAAACAAATATTCTGTACAAACTAGACTCTTAGTCTTCCTTTACTTCTTGAATTGGACAGATGTTTAAAAAAACTGAGTGAGTGAGAAGTGGTAAAGAGTGACAAAATTAAATCTTTTTTTTTTTTTTTTTTTGCGGTACGCGGGCCTCTCACTGCTGTGGCCTCTCCCGTTGCGGAGCACAGGCTCTGGACGCACAGGCTCAGCGGCCATGGCTCACGGGCCCAGCTGCTCCGCGGCATGTGGGATCTTCCCGGACTGGGGCACAAACCCATGTCGCCTGCATCGGCAGGCGGACTCTCAACCACTGCGCCACCAGGGACGCCCCAAAATTAAATGTTAATCGATGTCTGCAACTTAATGGAGGTGAAATAAGACTTACCTACTGTATTAGGGTTTTTCCGAGAAACAGAACATGTATATGTATATATATAATATTATAACATATTGTTAAAACAATATTATATATAAGAGCTACATAATATATATAATACATATAATTATATAGTATAAGTATAATATATACATATTTTATATACAATGTACTATATATTTAAATATAAAATATATAATATATAAATGTAAAAAATATTATACACACATGTAAAGCTGGAGACCCAGAAAAGCCAGTGAAGTACTTCAGTCTGAGTCCTAAGGCCTAAGAACCAAAGGAGCCAAAAGTGAAAATCTCAGTTGAGAGCAGAAAAAGATGAGAAAAGCTGTCTTAGCTCAAGCAGGGAGGCATTTTTTAAAAAAGGGAGGAATTCCTTCTTCCTTCACCTTTTGTTCTATTTAGACTCTCAACAGATTGAATGTTGCCCACCCACTCTGAGGAGGACAATCTGCTCTACTGAGTCCACCAATTCAAATGCTAGTTTCATCCAGAACCCTAACAGATACACCCATAAATAATGTTCAATCTGGGCTCCTTGTGGCCAGTTAAACTGACACATAAAATTAACCTTCACACTTGTTTTATCCCATAAAATTTAAAGTAATTTGGAAAATCAAGCCGCCAAAATAAAACTGTAGATTTTATGATTAAAACAGTGCCAGAGAGATATATCATTAAGAAATTATGTGTTGTTTCTTTGTTGATGTTAGCCAAATGAACGTCAACTCAAGTTGATTTAAGAATATACATGTGTATATATTCTCTCAGACAGATAAGTATAGATACACACTTGCACACACGCACACACACACACACACATACACACCATGGGAACCATTGCTTATATTTTTACAACTTATTTTTAAATAGCTAAAACTATTCTACATGAGAATAAACATTTCTGAATAAAAAAAAAGTTATAATAGTCTTTTCAAAGTCAGTTCAAGGTCTCCTTCAAAGTCTCGGAAAGCATGCTAACATGAAGTGAGTTGTTCAATGATATTTTAGCAAGATTTTTTTCAGAACTTATTGAAAATAATTCAAAAGCTTAGTGGTCTAATTTCAACATTTATGTAATTAACTCGATGTATTTATTGAATACCCATTATATTTCCAACTTTCTGTTTAGATCCTGGATGATAGTTTAATCAGAGAACATGCTATTTACCTCATTGGTTTCACACTCTGTGACAGACATATTCATAAGAACATGGAAATTCACACATAAATATAAATAACATTTTCATGATGTATTAATAAAAATGCATATTCTATGTCTAAGGTAGTCATCCATTATTTGGGCAGCTTTTGTGTTCCAAGTACTGTTTTATGAACCAGGTTTATAGCAGTGAATGAAACAAACATCTCTGCCTTCATGGAGTTTATGTTTTCCGTAGAAGAGGCAACAGTAAACAAAATGTATAGTATGTCAGCTGCAGGGAAAAATAAAAACAGAAGATGGGTTAGGGTGTACTGTTAGGGGTCAGGGCTAGCCTCATTGAGGAAGTGGCTCTGAGCCATGACCCAGAATGAGAGGGAGTGAGCTATGAGGAGCCCATGTAAGAGTATTCCAGGCAAGGAGATCAAAAGATGGGAATTTCCTGAAGAAGGAGAATTGCTGCCATGTTTAACTGCAACGAAACCAGAAAGGTTGGAGTAGAGTGAGTGAAGGCAAGGGTAACTAGAAAATAAGTCAGAGTAATAAAGAGGCCCATTAGACTGTCCTTGACTTTATTCTGAGGGAGAATGGTCGCCACTGGAAAATTTTGAGAAGAGTACATTGTACGACTTACAGTTTAGTAGGATCACTCTAGTTTCTGTGTTAAGAATAGATTGTAGCAAAGGCAAAAGCAGAGGTAGAGAAAGAAATAAGTTAAGAAGAATTGCATAAATACAAAGTAGAAATGATGCTAGCTTACGTCAAGATAAACTAGTGAAGTAGTGAGTTAGATTCTGGATACATTTTGAAGTTAACAGTACTCACAAACTGATAACATGTGGAATATGAAAGTAAGAGTCAAAGGTGACATAAAGTTTTGGTCTAAGTAATTGAAAAGATGGAATTGCTATTAACTGGAGATGGAGAAGCTAATTTTTGACATGGTAAAAGGGCATGAAAATGATGAATGGCATTTGAATATACTAAGTCTGGAGTTCAGGACCAAGCTAGAACAATAATTTGGGAGTTGTCAGAGATTGTTTTCTGGAGCCTGTCAATGTTCAGAGCTAGGAAAATGGAGGGAAAATCAGCAAAGGACAGAGAGAAGAAGCAGCCATGTATAGATGAACTACATTATAGGATGCTGCCAAGCAAAAGCAAGGGGAGAAAGTATTTCAAGAAGAAGGAAGTAAGCAGATGTTTCAAATGCTTTTTAATACTATGATTGCAAATGCACCATTGGATCGAACATGAAGAAATTGGATCTAATGCAAACAAACATTTAGCTAGTTCATGGGTTTTTTTGGTTTGGCTGATCCTGGCTAGACTCAGCTGATCTTAGGCTGGATTTGCAAATTCACTTGCATCAGCTGCCAGGTCAGCTTGGGACTAGCTGTTCTTAGAAATTCACAGCTGGGAAACTATCTCTGCTCCATGTGGTCTCATGTACTCTGCTAGGCAGGTGCAGACTTGTTCATATGGTGGTCAGAGAGGGCGCCAAGAGAAGAAGCAGAAGTATGAAAGAAATTTTGAAGACTACACTAGAACAATGTCACTTTCATTACATTTTATTGCCAAATCATGAGGTCAGCTCAGATAAAAGATTAAAAATTTTGGAGATTAATCCTTTGTCAGTTGCTTCATTTGCAAATATTTTCTCCCATTCTGAGGGTTGTCTTCTCATCTTGTTTATGGTTTCCTTTGCTCTGCAAAAGCTTTTAAGTTTCATTAGGTCCCATTTGTTTATTTTTGTTTTTATTTCCATTTCTCTAGGAGATGGGTCAAAAAGATTCTTGATGTGATTTATGTCATAGAGTGTTCTGCCTATGTTTTCCTCTAAGAGTTTGATAGTGTCTGACCTTACATTTAGGTCTTTAATGCATTTTGAGTTTATTTTTGTGTGTGGTGTTAGGGAGTGTTCTAATTTTATACTTTTACATGTACCTGTCCAGTTTTCCTAGCACCACTTATTGAAGAGGCTGTCTTTTCTCCACTGTATATTCTTGCCTCCTTTATCAAAGATAAGGTGACCATATGTGCGTGGATTTATCTCTGGGCTTTCTATCCTGTTCCATTGAACTATATTTCTGTTTTTGTGCCAGTACCATACTGTCTTGATTACTGTAGCTTTGTAGTATAGTCTGAAGTCAGGGAGCCTGATTCCTCCAGCTCCATTTTCCTTTCTCAAGATTGCTTTGGCTATACAGGGTCTTTTGTGTTTCCATACAAATTGTGAAATTTTTTGTTCTAGTTCTGTGAAAAATGCCAGTGGTAGTTTGATAAGGATTGCACTGAATCTGTAGATTGCTTTGGGTAGTAGAGTCATTTTCACAATGTTGATTCTTCCAATCCAAGAACATGGTATATCTCTCCATCTATTTGTATCATCTTTAATTTCTTTCATCAGTGTCTTATAATTTTATGCATACAGGTCTTTTGTCTCCTTAGGTAGGTTTATTCCTAGATATTTTATTCTTCTGTTGCAGTGGTAAATGGGAGCATTTCCTTAATTTCACTTTCAGATTTTTCATCATTAGTGTACAGGAATCCAAAAATGGGCAGAAGACCTAAATAGACATTTCTCCAAAGAAGATATACAGATTGCCAACAAACACATGAAAGGATGTTCAACATCATTAATCATTAGAGAAATGCAAATCAAAACTACAATGAGATATGTCACACCAGTCAGAATGGCCATCATCAAAAAATCTACAAACAATAAATGCTGGAGAGGTTATGGAGAAAAGGGAACCCTCTTGCACTGTTGGTGGGAATGTAAATTGATACAGCCACTATGGAGAAAGTATGGAGGTTCCTTAAAAAACTAAAAATAGAACTACCATACGACCCAGCAATCCCACTACTGGGCATATACCCTGAGAAAACCATAATTCAAAAAGAGTCATGTACCACAATGTTTACTGCAGCTCTATTTACAATAGCCAGGAGATGGAAACAACCTAAATGTCCATCATCGGATGAATGGATAAAGAAGATGTGGCCCATATGTACAATGGAATATTACTCAGCTATAAAAAGAAACAAAATTGAGTTATTTGTAGTGAGGTGGGTGTACCTGGAGTCTGTCATACAGAGTGAAGTAAGTCAGAAAGAGAAAGACAAATACTGTATGCTAACACATATATATGGAATCTAAGAAAAAAAAAAAAAGTTAATGAAGAACCTAGGGGCAAGATGGGAATAAAGATGCAGACCTACCAGAGAATGGACTTGAGGATACGGGGAGGGGGAAGGGTAAGCTGTGACAAAGTGAGAGAGTGGCATGGACATATATACACTACCAAATGTAAAATAGATAGCTCATGGGAAGCAGCCGCATAGCACAGAGAGATCAGCTTGGTGCTTTGTGACCACCTA
>RJWK010042815.1:0-18988 GCA_004363435.1 Platanista minor
GTTTTAGCTGAGGGGGGGGCGCCGATGGGGGATTAAAAACAAAAAACACAATATTTGTTTAGAACTCTAACTGGAACATGTCCTAGTGCATACTTTTTGCATATGCTTAAAAAAAAAAACAAAAATGAAAACATAACTTTTAACTTAGTTATTTGGCAAATAACTGATTCATTCCAACTTTTAATTCTACTAAGCTTTCCTTTGCAACACCCTCTTTCCATTCCAAAATGCAGTGAAACCTTATCTGTAAACCTGTATGTTAACATTAAAACAAAAAAACAACAACAAAAAAACTTTAGCAGCCAAGATGGTGAGGAGCTAAGTAACTCACTCTCAAAACATCCAGTTCCCACTGCTTTCTCTTTATTGCAGATAATTGTACCGCCACATTTGTGGAATTTTCATGACCTGATCCCCAGTCTTAAAAAGAGAGCTTCCCAAACATCCAGTGAAATAGAATAGGTTAAAAAAGAGAGAGAGCTACCCAATCTTTTAACATTCTGTAGTCCAAGTATAATTACCACCCATTTTTAATCTCAAATCTCAAACTGAGACGTCTCCATAAACCATCCAGCATCCAGAGCATTTAAATAAATGTTAATTATGACTGTGGATTGGGAGTGGGTGCCTTTGTGGTTTAGGTTAATTACACTTACTTTTCCTGTAAATGCCCACAAAAATATAGTGGGGGTTTTGTTTTCTTTTATTTTAAATAAACATCAAGGTAAAAGATAAATTGTACAAAAAATGTGATTCAGATTTTAAAAAATACATATGTAAGCCCCAGAAACACTCTAAAATTATTTAAAATTAGTTTGTAATGTATATAACAATGGGGTCCTGCTGATAAACAGGAAAGCTCAAACCCATATCCCCCAGATATTTGTTGAGTTCTAAATAAAATTATCCCTAGATTTAAATTACTTAAGTGGAATTCGTTAGTTTCTAATATAATATCCCCTTAGCATTAAAAAACATAATGGTAGCACACCCTGTTTGCTTTTAGAAGGATACTGTAACTATGCTATTTTATTGCACAAAGTAAGTATGTCAAGGTTGGCATACAATGTCATATTTGAGATAGAAGATCTTTTTAAAAAACAAAACATATCTTGTTCTAGTAACTGCCACTCTTGTCACTCACAATGTGTACTTTGTATTTAGACCCGCCTTAATAAATACAGTCAATGACTTAGTATCACATAGTATCATCGAGGTGTTTTCTCAGATGTGTGTTGTGTTCACATTCAGCCAAGGTCTTCCTGGAACAGTAGTCTTTGCATAAATTTGCATATTTCTCTACACTTGACAGTTGGACCAACCAGTTTTCTGATTAGCTTGGGAAATTTTAAAACCTGTTTTAAAGTGCCTTTGGATTGGCTGGAGTTTAATTATAATACACATTTTGAAGAATTACATTTCAAAAGAGTCCATAGATTATTCATTGCAATTAGGGCCCACCAAGCAAGTTTTACAGCTGTTGCTCCACAGCTCCAATGAAATATTAATGGATTTCAGAAAGCTGTTCTCCCAAGTAGGCCAAGACCCCTAAGAAACACAAATCTGACTTTAAGAGATCACCTAACAAAGAGGTGAATTCAGGAAGAGGATAGGGCATGGCAGGCTTTTTCATGAATGCCCAAATATAAGAGCACTAACACTTATTGAGGGCCTACTAAGTGCTGCCAGGCATTATTCTATATACTTTATTCTTATCTTATACATTATTGCATGAACCTTCACACAAACCGATAGAATAATGCTTAATTATCCAGATTTTTGCAGATGAGTCTCCCAGTGGTTTCTGTAATTTGCCTGAGGTCATCAGTCTAATAAGGGCTGAGGGAACCCAGGCATGGTTGACTCCTCAACTCACCCTCTCTTCAAGGCCCAAAAAGGATCCTAGGAACAAGCAGTCCTTGATGTTTCAATATAAACCAAGTTCAGTGGTGTGGCATGGAGCGGACCACCCTCTAACTGGGGAAGACCTACTTTGAGAATGCCAGTTGTCAAAGCTAATTTAAAATATTTCAGGGGGGAACTTCCCTGGCAGTCCAGTGGTTAAGACTCCACGCTTCCACTGCAGGGGGCATGGGTTCGATCCCGGGTCAGGGAACTAAGATCCCACATGCCGCGTGGCATGGCCAAAAAAAAAAAAGTAAATAAAATATTTAACGGGGGGGGTCAAAAAATATTGGGACAGCAGTGGGAAGAATCTCAGATTCACCAGGTAACACGAAAATCTATATCATTTAATAATAAAAAACAACTTCTTAAACTTTTTTGCATGCAAATAAAAAAAAAGTAACATTTTAAAAAACGGATATCCCTTTGTACGTAAAATTTTAAGTTATGGTTTATACAGACAGGATTTTGGTATCTGAATGTAAGATTAGGACACTTTTAAAGAGGAAAGTTCTTAAAATGGCTTGACTATATGCAAAAAACTTTAATTGTATTGCCTACCATTTAATTATGTACAATTAAATGTTCACTCCTATGATGCTCATCTGTGTATGTGACCTAGAAAGAAGGGCAACTGGACACAGGAGAAAAAAAAAGTTGTAATTATAATTGATATATTCTAGCATGTGTCTGGGCCTCTAAATAAACAGGTCCAATGTCCACATAACAAGTAAAAGTGGAAATGTTCCTCTCTTTTTTGTGTTCTTCCTCCAAATGTTCCCCTTGGTTGGTTGGCCGTTCTCAGAGGGGGAGAATGCAAATGCTGGAGATTAAGTGGTGATATGCATGACCAGATGTGTCCAGATCACAGAAATCTGAAATATACCTGATAAGTTAGTAAGTGCTCTATACAGTGTTTGTGACATAAGAACTTTAAAGTTCTCAGTGTGCATAAATAAGGTAGTTACTTTTATTTGTACCTCTTGAGGTACTTATATTCTGAGACTTAAGGGCACTGGCTGTGTACTGAGACTGATCAGGGTTCAAATACCACCTTTGTCACACACCAGTTGTGTGGCTCTGGGCAAGTCACTTCACCCCACAGAGCTTCAACTTCCTCATCTATAAAACCGGGATAATTATAGTACTCACATCTGAGAGTTATTTTAAGGATTTGGGAACTAGCACACATAAAATGTTTAGCATGGTACCTGAAACATAACAAGAGGTCAGTATATTCAGCTAATATTCTATTGCCTCATTTTAGTTATGTGTGGAGTTGAACCATGTGAAGTCTTCCCATGTAAATTTCCAATGGTAATCTCACATGATTCCACCTAATATGTCTCTCTCATGTTCTGTCCAGGATAGGGAGCTCCGCAAAGGCTTTTTATTTTCTAAGGGCCTAGCAGAGTACTTTGTATACAGTTAGCTCTCAATCAGTACTTGTGGGATAAAAGAAAAACAGGCCCAATCCACAAGATGTATAAGAATATAAGAAATCAGGGACTGGGGCTTCCCTGGTGGCACAGTGGTTGGGAGTCCGCCTGACGATGCGAGGGACACGGGTTCATGCCCTGGTCCGGGAGGATCCCGCATGCCTCGGAGCGGCTGGGCCCGTGAGCCATGGCCGCTGAGCCTGCGCGTCCGGAGCCTGTGCTCCGCGGCGGGAGAGGCCACAGCAGTGAGAGGCCACGTACCGCAAAAAAAAAAAAAAAAAGAAATCAGGGACTTCCCTGATGGCTCAGTGGTTAAGAATCCGCCTGCCAATTCAGGGGACACAGGTTCGATACCTGGCCCGGGAAGATCCCCCATGCGTCAGAGAAGCTAAGCCCACGCACCACAACTACTGAAGCCTGCGTGCCTAGAGCTTGTGCTCTGCAACAAGAGAAGCCACGACAATGAGAAGCCCGTGCACCACAACGAAGAACAGTCCCCGCTCGCTGCAAGTAGAGAAAGTCCGTGCACAGCAATGAAGACCCAACACAGCCAAAAATAAAATAAATAAATAAATAAATTTATTAAAAAAAAAGAATCCGCCTGCCAACGCAGGGAACACAGGTTCGAGCCCTGGTCCTGGAAGATCCCATATGCTGCAGAGCAACTAAGCCCGTGTGCCACAACTACTGAGCCTGTGCTCTAGAGCCTGCAAGCCACAACTACTGAGCCCATATACCACAACTACTGAAGTCCGTGTGCCTAGAGCCCGTGCTCTGCTCTGCAACAAGAGAAGCCACTGCAATGAGAAGCCTGTGCACTGCAACAAAGAGCAGACCCTGCTCGCCGCAACTAGAGAAAGCCCTTGTGCAGCAACGAGGACGCAACGCAGACAAAAAAATAAATTGAATAAATAAATTTACTTAAAAAAAAAAGAATACAAGAAGTCAGTGTATTTCTACCTAGGTACCTATATAGTAAGTCTCCCTAAACCACATAAAACCATTGCCCAGTTGATCACAGGCAGTATCGCCTAATGGTTTAGAAGTTCTTCCTCTCCCTCTCTCTCTCTTCCTCTCTCATCAAGTAGACCTTTATCATTGCCACTTTTTAGCCATGTAAACTTGGCCTATTTTTTTTTTAACTTCTCTCACCTCAGTTTACTCATATGTATAGTGAAGGTGGCAATGTGTATATCTTGGGTCAGTAGCAGGGAGAGTTAAATGATATTAGGATGCAAAACCCTTGTTTTAGTGCCTGGTATACAGTAAACATTCAATATTAGTTGCCATTACTGTTGTGGTTGTTAATACTATTATTAGAAGTAAGTGGGGACTTCCCTGGTGGCTCAGTGGTTAAGAATCAGCCTGCCAGTTCAGGGGACACAGGTTCGAGCCCTGGTCTGGGAAGATCCCACATGCCGTGGGGCAACAAAGCCCGTGCGCCACACATACTGAGCCTGCGCTCTAGAGCCCGCGAGCCACAACTACTGAGTCCGTGTGCCACAACTACTGAAGCCCGCGTGCCTAGAGCCCGTGCTCTGCAACAAGAGAAGCCACCGCGATGAGAAGCCCGTGCACCGCAACGAAGAATAGCCCCCACTTGCCGCAACCAGAGAAAGCCCACGCACAGCAACGAAGACCCAACACAGCCAAAAATAAATTAAATTAAAAAAAAAAAAAAAAAAAAAAAAAAAAAAAAAAAAAAGAAGTAACGTGGAACTGTTTTCAAAGCAATGGTAAACAAGCAAATTACTGGAGTAATTACAAATGTTTTCAATAACTTGCCTACATTATTATTTTATTTGATACATGAGAATAAACACTTTAAATCATCTTTGTAGAGACTAAGGCTATTCTAGTCCTGACACATTTCAAGCTGGTTATTTTCCTTGACAGACTTAAAAAAAAAAAAAAATCTGAACTCCTACAAGCTTCTAGTACAAGGATAAGGAATATAGCAGAACTGTTTAAAAAAATAGAGGCATTGGCACTCCCACTGGCCTTGCTGTCTTACACATCCAGCCTGTTTCCCCAGAGTATGTGAGGGGGAGGACAGTCATCAGGTTAGGAGGATGCCACACACATGCCTTGGAGGTGTCACTTACCAGCTCCCAGGCCCCTGTGGTGCCAGAATTCCCAACATCTCCTCAATAGAGCATCCCTTCCACTCCACCACGCCCAGGAGGATGGTGGGTTGTAGAGGCAGTGGAAGAGAGGTCTCATAAACTCAGAATTTGGTGAGAAAGTCAGCCTTCAAGATAGGATACCCATGCAAAGGGGCTTGCTCAATAAATAAATGTCAGTGTCCTTTCTGAAAATGAAACTAAGAGATAAGACATCTGAAGAAAGAACCACCCCTAAAAGATGACTTGTAAAACAAGTCGAATACAAATAAATAAGTAGGTACAAAGCAGGCACCAAGATATATCCTCAACACTGAAGAAAAACACTGAAGGAGTAGAGACACTGTATCACCTCCACAAGTATTTCGATCACATTATGTGAGCATAGTAAAGTTAATAAGGCAATTGTAGAGCTCCCATGAAATACCCCTCAGACCATACAATTCTCTCTTTCCTAAATCTTCTAATTACTAGGGCCATTTCCCAGGTACTCTGATACCGAACAAAGGTACAAGTACTTTTGTACCCAAAAAGGTTTAGGCACCTCCCTCACTGTAAATCATACTAATCAACCAGCAGTTTGGGTATACTGATCAGTCCCTTGTGAGCTAGATTAACTTGAGTCAGGTCTAAGACAGCAAGGAGGTTGTTCAGAGATGGGCAATCAGAGCAAAGGACATGTACTCTCAACATGTTTTAGGATCATGTATGATTCCTTCTTATTCTCTCATCTACCTTAACCCATGCAACCCAGCCCCAAAATCTCTCTCAAATCCAGCCCCTTTTCGCCACTAACTGCCTCACCTAAATTCAGGCCCTTACCTCTTGCTTGGCCTCCCGATTTTACTTCCTTCCAATTAATCTTCTATCTAAATTACTACCCAAAATCACCTTTTGAAAACCCAGAGTTGTTCATGTCACACCTCCATTAGCACCTCACTGCCTGGGGAAGCTTATTAGAAATACAGATTCTCAAGGCCAAACCCATCACCAGAAAAATGGAGTTTCTAGGGAGAGCTGCGGCCCGGATATTTGTACATACAAGTGGTTCATTAGCTCCACCTGTCTTCCCAGGCGCATCTCTAGCCACTCCTCTCCCGGTACCCTGCAGTCCAATCACAGAGAACACCTATCCCTGAACAAGAACAAACTCTCCTCCATCTGGGCATATCATTTTCCCTCTGCCTGGAATGTTCTTCTTCTTCTGGGGCAAGCCCACCATTCTGCAAGGTCCAGTTCAAATGCTACCTCCTCTGGGAAGACTTCCTCCACCCCTACATCAGTGGCTTCAAAACATCTTCTGAGATTCAATTTCAAGAAATAGATTTCACATCCCAATGCAAGAGATATATAACTGAAATGAAGGTTTCAGAAAACAATATCTAAACTTACTATGGAGGATGTAACTTGATCTATTTCATTCTATCATCCCATTTTAAAAAATGCTGTTTGCCACCTTATACATCATGGATTCTGTGATCCACTAAGGGAGGCAACATTCATTTGAAAAATACTGCTGAGAGTGAACAAATGACTCCCTTCCCTATGCATGTGATATGTACTCTATTATACTATTTATCACACTCTACACTAATGATCTGTTTACAGTCTGTCTCCCACTCTACTTCCCTCGCCCCAACACGCACACACCACAAGGAAGTCAGCATATCCTTGGGCAGTTACCCAGCTGTTGACAAATGCGGAAATGAGAATATTGAAGAAGGAATAATTTAATTGCTTTTGCTCATGTCTAATTTTTTTCTTTTTTCCATTTCTGGTTATGGTTCACAGCATAGTCTATCAGCGATTCCCATGAGCCTGGAAATCATATTAGCTTCAACCCTTTAAGTTAACAGCAATTTTTAGAAAACAGCCATTGTATTTCAGTACAATTTAACCAAGGTGTAAATTTTTCTTCCCCTCAAAAATAAAAACCACGTATAGGCAAAACCAACCAGAAAATATTCTGTCGGGTTGCTAGCTTGCCAAGATAGTACAAATGTGGGCAAACAAATCTCTTACTTAAGATACTTAGAAGCAAATATTCAAAAACCTCAAAACCCTCCTTCCGTACCACTTCAGAAAGGAAACCCCCCCTCCCGCAGGGCGGGTGCAGATATAGAGGCCTTTCTATCTGTGCTGCCTAAAGCTCCCATGTCTCACTAGGCTGTCCCCATCGACACAAGCACATGCAAAAAGTAGGGGAAAAAACCCAAAAAACAAAAAGAAACCAGACCAGCTAAAATGAACCACAGCAATGAACCTAAGCGGCAAGTTCCAGTGTGAATTGTACCTGTGATGGATGCGCGGGGGAGACAGCGGACTCGCAGGGGGAGGGATCCTTCTACTGCAGCACGTGGCTCCATAGACAGGAAACCTGCCTGTAACACCCCCCAACTCTGCACACAGCTCATTTGCAGCATCGTCATTTGTGTGATGCTAATTTGCTCAATGTACTGATTCAGTGAAAATATATTGTGGGCTTGGAGGAGCTGGCCCTAGGACAGGCTGGAAGTGGAGGAGGGACCAAGTGTCAGTGAAATGTTCTGGGGGCCAGAGGATGGAGCAGGAAAGTCTTTCCAAGGAGAGAGGGGAAGAAGCGTCACTTTAAAGCTGGGTTTTAAAGGATGATTAAGAGTTCTCCAAACCATGTTGGGAAGGAGAGGAGAGAGCTCCAGGTAGAGGAACTTTATGTGGGGGAGTCATTATTAAATATGAATGAGGGGGGAACTGCAGACAGGTAGATGGTGAGGGGCTTTGCTGCTCATGGCAGAGAGTCTGTATGACCCTTTAGGCTGCCACTTTCTACTCTGCAGGTCACAATGCGATAGGTTGTGAAATCCATGAGATTGTGACCAGCTTTCATAAAAATGAAATTGCCTAGAATAGAAAATATTTGAATATATTGAGGGCACTGAGGGTATAAACTCTTTTGTGAAATTTGCTCCCAATATAAATGTGTCTATGTATATACTGGTTTGTGATATAAAATGTATTTCTTACTGTGGTGGTGATTTAAACTTAAAAAAACAAAACATCTGGGCAAGAAAGGGACCCATTTGAGGATGATTAAATAAGAGACTGCTATGAACAGATGTGAATTTCATGAGGATAAGTGTGATAGCTCAGGAGACGCATGGTGGTGTTTTTAAAAGGTATCCCCCACCAGACAGTGAGCTCCTCAAGGACAGAAACTCTGTGTCACATAGCTCTCAATTCCTAGCACCTGGCATACAAGAAGGCACTAAATAAATGTTGATTGAGTATGGTAACTAATGTTCAAGAAGATTCCCAAAGAACCTCATCTCCTGGCATCCCCACCTTTGTGTATCCCCCTCCCACAGTGTGCCAGGGTTGGTCTGTGTGACCAACAGAATAGGGCAGAAGTGATTGTCACTTCTGAGGGTAGGTTATAAGAGCCTGCAACTTCCATTTTAGGTGCTCTTTCTGGAACACTCGCTCTGGGGGAAGCCAGCTGCCATGTCCTAAGGATGGAGACACCCAGCCTATGGAGACACCCATATGGCGAGGAACTGAGGTCTCCAATAGCCAAGAGCCAATGAGGAAAGGAGGCTTTCTCCATGTCATGGAAGCAGATCATCCCCCAGCCCACCCTTCAAATGATTACAGTCCCAAGGGACAGCTTGACTACAGCCTCATGAGAGACTCTGAGGCAGAAACACCCAGCTAAGCTGTTCCTGGGTTCTGGACTCACAGAATGGGGTATATAATATAATAAATGCTTATTACTTAAGCTGCTAGGTTTTAGAGTACTTTGTTATACAGCAAAAGACAACGAATACAGTGAATTATTCATGAAGTCTAGAAAAGCTGAACAATAATACCAGTATACTAGAGTTTTCCAGGGTTGACTACCATTTTATTTTATTTTTTCCTCTAAGAATCTATCATGTCACATTTTCAGCCTGACTAGATTAGGAAAAGGCCTCCGACCCAACTTGGACAAATGGGATCCTCTCTTCTAGTATTAGTACTTGAGACAGAGAAACTGGGTCAGCTGTGAGAAGCAGACTGTAAGTCTGGAAAGACTAGGGGTCAAGGCCACCATTTTGGAGAAGTTATAATGGGGCCCATGCAAGTGGATGGGAACAGAAAGGCCAATGTGTCCGGAAGAAGAAGAAAGCAGATTCTCAGTGGACGTGGAGAGAGGGAAGTGGGGAGGGGAAACTGCCTGAGATATTCTAAGTCCCAGGAGGTCTGGCTGCCTTTCTAGTATTAGGGTTGGAAGATTCCCCTTCCTTATAATTATTTCCCATTTTACTCGCTCATTGATGACTGAGTTCCCTTTCTTGAAACCAAAAGATCCTCGAATACGCCTCAGGCCAGCTTCTCTCCAGTCCTGGCAAGGGGAGTGGCTCCTCCTGCTGTGGCAGGCCAAGGATCTCTCCAGAGAAGAGCAACAACTGGCCAGAGACTAAGCTGTGTTATTACCGCTATGCAAAAATGGCTATAGATGGAGTAAAAGGTCCTTTCAGACCATCCAACTCCTTTTGCCTTAACTCCATTTTCACCAAATAATCCTTTGATTATTAATGTACTTCAATTTAAAAAGCTGTGTTCTGGCCAGCTGAATTAATCATTCGAGCGGTTGGGTAGGTTCATGGCCATTATAAATTCACAGACTGGCTTTCAAGTACAAATCATTCTGGAGTAACCTCCATTTCATTTCCACTGCCCTCGGTCAAGCCCTGTCATTTATCCAATGACCCACTACAGTAGCCTCCCATGGCACTAGCCCTGCTCCAGCCCATCCTCTTCAACTTCTCTTCCTAAAACACAAAGAATCTGATGCCTTGCTCTCTGCTCAAAACCTCTGATGGTCCCCGGTGCCTTGGGAATGACTGCAGGCAACAGCCCTGTCTTCCACCACACCCCTCGACACTCCTGACTCCTTCTTGCCACGTGGCATAATTCCAAGTTCCTCAAATGCAACTGGTATACCCATGCTGCTCTGCTCCTGTTCTTCCCATCGATAGCATCCCTTTCCTCTGGGTACCTCCGCTGCCTGCTCACTTTCCCTCACTCCTCTCTGTGCCCCTCCTCCCTCTTCCCTTTGTACTTCCACAGAATTTCCTCTCTCCTTTATAACCCACACTGCAGTCGACTTGACTTATAATTAGTTGTCTTCTTGTCTATCCCTGTATGGTGAGCCTCAAGGAGACAAGGACGATGCTTTTTTCATGTTTATCTTTCTCTCATCCCAGGGCCGAATAAAGCATCTTGCATCAACACTTTAACATTCATTGAGTGTTTTCTGTATCCAGGTGATGGAGGTAGCAGGCACTCAACAAATGGCCACTCAATCGATGACAGTCAGTTAGGTGGTAAGAACAAGTTTCCCCTGGACCTGATGATGTTCAGGTGAGGTGCCCACCTAGCCTCTGCACGTGCAGAGGTGAGAAAGCAGAGTCAGACTCCTCGTGACACCCACGTGCAGAGGTGAGAGAGCAGAGTCAGACTCCTCGTGACACCCACGGTGCGGCAATGAATGAATGAATCTCAGCCTCACTTTTTTCTTTTGAATAAAAAGCGAGGCACTATTTCTCATATCCTGATAAACTAACATGCTGCTCCCCTCTTCTTCTCTTTCCCCCTCTTTCTACAGTTGCAGTTATGACTCACAGGCACATTACAGAATGCAAGCTTTAGGGCAACAACTACTGGAGAATGGGAATGGGGGCAACCTCCACAGTTATATAATTTACATGTTTTAGAAGAAGGGCACATGGGTCAACCCACAAGTGACTTCACTGCCCCTCTTTCAAAAGAGTCAGCATCGACATGTGAAGGTAGAAGCAGAATCTGGTCCTGATTTGTCCACTGATAATCCTTCTCCTGTCCCCAATTCTTCCTCTCCCTCCCAGAGTTGTGGGAAGGACTAGCTCTGGGAAGACATGAGACAGACAACCCAGAATCCTTAAGAAAATAGCAGAGAAAGTCACACGGTCATTCCTAAAGCAATGGATCAAGAAGTATCGGAATTAATAAGCAAAAAAACAACCCCCCAAAAACCCATACACATTTTTCTCCTCTTTTTAAACAAAAGTGAAGATTTCTACATTCTAAATTTCTATCTTCCAGAGGCTATATATGAAATGAATATTGCCTCAAATCAATGCTTACTCCACAGGTTCTAAAAATGCAGCAAAGCATATTGCATAGACCCCTGACAGCCTCTAGAACTACCTACACAAAGCACCAGGAATCACCAACTTGTAGAACACCGGAAAACCCACAGCAGCTTTGGCTTTCTGGGGAATCACACTTTTGTCAAGAGGCTATCTTTCTCAGCTTATCTTCAGATCCCAAGTTTCACTCAAACTTCACCTTTCACTTCGTGGTCATTCTTCACACAGAAACAAACTTTTTATTACTTTAAGAGAATTGTGCTCTTAAGACAAAGAATAGAAAAACTCTCATGCTCTGTTGAAAAGCAGATGGAGGGCAGGGGCCAGTGGCTCACTCATGAGCTAAATCACTGTCTCTCCCCAGCCACAGGCCTTCTAGGATGTGCTCAGATTTGTGCCCCAGCAAATTTCAACTTACGACAGGTCACGGACCACTGGATCCCTCTGAGAGTGGAACTCACACTTGTCAGAGCCACACGTGCCTTATGCTGTAGCTCCCGTCACACAGCCACATCCCTGAACTTTATGTGCCATTGTTCTCACATCCAAATTGGCATCTTTTCCAAAAAAATAAAGAAAGGAAGAAAGAACAAATTGGCATCTTTCACTTTCTGCAAGCAAACGTTCATTATCCTGACAAATGAAGGAGAAAGTTATCTGCAGCACAAATGGGTTTCCACTGTGCATCCACATTTCCTTATCGTTATCACATCATAATGACACTAAGACGTCGCTTTATCCATGTCAATGAGCATGTTTGAACACCATAATGTGCAAGGCATCAATCACCAAACCATTTTCTTCCAAACTTTTTTGACCATAACCTGTAAAAAGAAATACATTTTTATCCTGCAAGTCATGTATATGTATATGTAAAATGTATATGTACACTATAAACCTGCTTAATGCAGTACAATGCACTCTGACATTTTCTATTCTATTTCTTTTGTCATTTTTTAAAAAAAAATGCAGACTTCCACCCACTAAATGGATTTCATGTCCTTATTGGGTTGGAACCTGTGGTTTGAAAGCATATAGTATTTCACAGAAAAGTGGTGTTTTGTAGAAAATAATGAAATCCTACCTAAAGAAGAGAACCTTTCCACTTCTAGGCAGAAAAGTTGAAGAGGAATACTTTTTTTACTTCTCCTCTAACTTGCAACTGCCAAGACATTTTAAAAGCACTTGATCTCAATAAATGAGCCATTTCTACAGAAACCTATCTCAAAACTTTGTGGGTCACTATTCCCCTTACACTGAAGAAAAAAACTGAGGTTGAAAAGGTATTCCTCCAGCCATGTGTATTAAAAATGCACATCTGGGGCTTCCCTGGTGGTGCAGTGGTTGAGAGTCCGCCTGCCGATGCGGAGGACACGGGTTCGTGCCCTGGTCCGGGAAGATTCCACATGCCGAAGAGCGGCTGGGCCCGTGAGCCATGGCCGCTGAGCCTGCGCGTCTGGAGCCTGTGCTCCGCGACGGGAGAGGCCACAACAGTGAGAGGACCGCGTACCGCAAAAAAAAAAAAAAAAAAAAAAAAAAAAAAAAAAAAAAAAAAAAAAATGCACATCTGTTTGGGAATTAAAATTTGGCTGTATCATTTAAAGAATCTTAAAATTGTGTTGCTTCATATTATTACCCTCCTGGCAAGGTTACCATGAAGATTAAATGAGATAATGTGAGAGAAGGGCCCCGTGGCTCCTGCTATCTTTCAGTTTCTTGGATTATGTTTTCCTAGACATGCCTGAACTCTGTGTGACCTGGGGGCTCATTCACTGAACACCTACCCTGCTGGGCAACAGAGGACAGAGGATCCCACAAGGAGTTTACTGGTTCCATCAATAAGAATAAATATCATCACAAACTAGGATTCTAGAGTGCCTGGGTTGAGTATTTCACTTATTCCTCCAAAAGATAATTACTGTGAGCCTTCCATGCCAGGCATGATCTGCCTGTGTGCAGGGATTATGGACTATAAAAAATAGAAGACACGGGCTTCCCTGGTGGCTCAGTGGTTGAGAGTCCGCCTGCCGATGCAGGGGACGCTGGTTCGTGCTCCAGTCCGGGAAGATCCCACATGCCACGGAGCGGCTGGGCCTGTGAGCCGTGGCCACTGGGCCTGCGCGTCCGGAGCCTGTGCTCCGCAATGGGAGAGGCCACAACAGTGAGAGGCCCGCGTACCGCAAAAAAACAAACAAAAAAAACAACTGAAGATATCACAGATAAAAAGGAATTCATAAAAGAAACTGAAAAAAAAGGGGGGGGCAGAAAAAAAGAAAAAGAAAGAATATGATCTCACAATACAATTCTTTAAACTGAATGACTTGTCACTAAAAAAAAAAAAAATCATTACATAGCCTTATTTTTCCCTTTTACTATATAAGCCAGTTTTTGTCCTGGAATTTAAGAATCCCTCAGGGCTTTCCCAGCTCTGACTTTGTAGGATTCTTTGGTTTTCTTTTGCAGTACTACTTACATGTAAATTCTGGCCAAATATCCCCCAGAATTGCAGAAAGGCCAGAGAACTGTTCCTATGAGAATCATTATAGGGTCCTTTCTGAGAAAGTCATAATATACACAGCAAATTCTGGCTCCATTCTTGACCCTGAGCTCTGGGAAGTGCAAAGGGACAAAGGTCCTGGTGATTGGAAGGCAGAAAGGAACACTTATTGAGGATCTACTACAGGTCTGGCCCAAAACTTGGTACTTTCCCACACGTTACTTTAACATCACAACTATCCCATGAGAAATATATTTTTTTCTTTATCTCCACTTTTTAGTTGGAGGAGACTGAGCTCAGAGAGGTTAAATATCAAGCCCAATGTCACACAGCTAGTAATCAGAATTTAAACTCAGATCTGTCTACTTTCTGCCACCATCACACCTCAATGGAAGAAAGAGACATCAGAGAAAGAACAGATGCAGAAAAGCTTTAAGAGATTTACGTGCCTTCTGACATGAGAGAAATTTGAAACTATGTTCAAAAGACAATTCACACTTTTGGTGGGAATGTAAATTGGTGCAGTCACCATGGAAGACAGTATGGAGGTGCCTCAAAAAACTAAAAATGCAACTACTATATGACCCAGCAATTCCACTCCTGGGGATATATCTGAAAAAAAGAAAATATTAATTTGAAAAGATACATGCACCAAATGATGTTCATAGAAGCATTATTTATAATAACCAAGATGTGGAAGCAACCTAAGTGTTCATCAACGGATGAATGGATAAAGATGTGATACACACACACACGTGTGTGTGTGTGTGCACACATGCACAATGGAATACTACTCAGTCATAAAAAAGAATAAAATTTTGCCTTTTGCAACAACATGAATGGACTTGGAGGGTATTATGCTTAGTGAACTAGTCAGACAGAGAAAGACAAATACTGTATGATATCACTTATATGTGGAATCTAAAAAATAAAACAAACTACTGCATATAACAAAACAAAACAGACTCACAGGTATAGAGAACAAACTAGTGGTTACCAGTGGGGAGAGGGAAGGGGGGAGGGGCAAGATAGGGGTAGGGGAGTAAGACGTACAAACTATTGATACTATGTGTAAAATAAATAAGCTACGAGGATATATTATACAGCACAAGGAATATATCCAAACTTTTATAATAACTATAAATGGAGTATAATCTTTAAAAGTTGTGAACTGCTATGTTGTACACCTGAAATTTATATAGTATTATACATAACTGTAGCTCAATTTAAAGAAGACAATTCAGAGAGCTAACTACATATCGCTCTATCTTGGAGTCAGTGGCTTGACACCTCTTTAACTAGGCCTCTTTCCTGATCAGTTCAGCAAATATCCTCTTCTCTGTCCCTGGACTCCTTCCATCCTTTACCCTAGGAACGAGAACAGCAAGCCCCCTGACCCATTTCTATACACACTCTTAGGAGAAGTCTTGCTTCTGGCCCAATTCTCCATCCATTATTCACCTATTTAACAAGCATTTATTAATGTGTAGCAGGTGTTGTGCTAGGCATAGAATACAACACATCCCTCCTTGGAGGAGCCCAAGCTACAGAATAGATATCTGTAAATACAGTCAGGCTACTGACAAACACTCACCCAGAGCCAATGGAGGGGAGAATCCAGATAGGCTTCCTGGAAGAAGAGATGTGTAAAAGAGGTCTTATAGGAGACAAGTGCCCTGTCATGCAGAGAAGAAAAAGCACAAGATTGCAGGCAGCAGAACAAGGGAGCAAGCAGCAGGTCCCACGTGGACCCACCAGCTCTCTCTCCAAACCTGCTCGTCCTGCCACCAAGCTCACGACAGACCCAGCTCTCCAAGCTGGAACCTTCCACAACTCTTTGCCCTCCTGTAGTCCTTACTTCCAGTGAATCCCTGAGTCCTGTCTAGTCTCCTTCTAAGTCTCTCTCAGACATTTCCTCTTCCTTCTCCATCCTCACTCCCCTCACCATAGCCCAGTACCACCATTTCTCCTTGGCTCCTGCAACAGCCTCCAAAGGGACATCAGTTTACTTTTGCTCCCTGTGAATCCATTCAGCACAGAGCATCTAGACTGAGCCTTTGTTAAAGGGGGAAAAAAGAAAAAGGTGGGTGTTAGGAATCACCTGATCCTGTCATTATCCTGCTTAAACTTCACTAGATCCCAGTGCCTTCAAGTTTAAGACAAAACTTCCTAACAGGATTTACAAGACCCTTGGTCATCTGGCCTCTGCTCACCTCCCTAACCTCATCTCTGATCTTCAGTTCCTCTAAAACAGTGGCTTATGACCCTGGCTGCCCAGCAGAACCACCTGGGGAGCTTTAAAAAATACCAACTTCATATCCCACTCCCAGACATCGTGACTGAAGGGAGAGTCAGGGGAAGGCCCTGGACATCAGGGTGTTGGAAAGCTCTCTGTGTGATATTAACACGCAGCCAGGGCTGAGAAACTTGTTCCAGTCCAACACATCTGACAGGTTCGCTGCACATGCCCCATCTCTGCTGCCAGGGGCACTGGAGCTCTCCAGGCTTGAGGCCCGGGACTTTCTGTTTTGTTCACTGCAGTATTTCCAGCACCTAGAACAGTGCTAGAATGACTCTGCTTTCTCCCTTCACCTGGTTAGATTTCACTCATTCTTTAAGATCCAGCTTCGATTTCCTAAAAGACACTCCCTCCCTTGATTCCCGTTCTGGGTTAGGTGACTGTGTGAGCTCAGCACCCAAGATTTCTCCCATTATAGTATATATCACACCACCTTGTAATCGTCTGCATCCCTCACGTAAGCTCTGCATCCCTGTAAGCTCCAAGGGAGCCCTGTCTGTGTGTTCATCAGTATAGCACCTCCATCCCCTAGCAAAGCGCCTAGCACAGAGTCAGTTCTGATTTAATAAGCACAGCATGAATAAATGGAAGTGAAGGAGCACGAGTATGGGCGTAACAGCACAGTATGGTGCGGCTGGGGTAACGGCAATGGTAGGAGATGAGGCTGGAGAGGCACACTGGGGACACGGCCTGGCATCCACAGCAAAGACTCTGAACAGTATTAGACAATAGAGAGCCAACAGAAGTTTTAGGTAAAGTGACACGATCAGCTTGAATTTTAGGGCAATCAGTGGCTGAGGCATGGAGGACTGGGGGAGTTCAGGGAAGCACGGGGGTTGGGGACCAGATGGGGGTCTAGAACAACAGCCCAAGGAGGAGATGAGGAGGGGGCTGAGGCCTGAAGAGAGGGAGCCAGCTGAGAGAGGGAATTAATGGTATTTGCAGACTGGGTGGCCCAGTGAGGAGGAATGAGGCTCTGTGGATGACTCTGATTTCCTGCTTGTAAGAGTACGGATGTGGTGTCAGGAGTGTGATCAGATGTGGTATCAAGACCAGATATGTGGTGTTAAAAGCCTGGACTCAGGAACTCAACTGCCTCAATTAAAATTTTGGCTCCACTGCTTACTAGCTTTCGGTCCTGAGGAAGTCACCTTCACCTCCTCAAGTTCTTCATCGGTTCAGTGGGTAAAACAAGTAGTACCTACACCACAGGGATGTTGTGAAGGATCAATGGGGTAATATGTATAAATGCTCAGCAATTGCCTGGCACATAGTAAATGCCATATAAGAGTTAGCAAAACTATTTATATACAGCATGCTAGATTATCTGCAAAGAGTTATTGTTTGCCAACAATTCCCTCCATCCCTCTGAATGCCTGTGCTCCACCCATCAAGAGGTGGAGTCTCTTTCTCCCCATCATGAATCTGGGCAGCTTTATGATTTGCTTTGACCAAATGAAGTGACACTGTACCAATTCTGGCCCAGGCCTTAAGAGGCCTGGTGGCAACTACTTTTGCCCCTTTGAGAGCCAGCCACCGTGCAAAGCTGGAGCCCAATTACTGAATGCTAGGAGACCAAGTGGGAGAGAGGCTGTGTGGAGGAGATGAGGTACATAGGCCGACAGAAGCACCAAGGCCCCAGACATGTGAGAGAGGCTGTCTTGGAGACTCCAGCCCCAGCTCAGCCCACAGAATTGTGAGAAATAATGAATTATTGCTGTTTCAAGTCAGTAAGTTTGGGGTTGGTTTGCTACACAGTAATAAACTGAAACTTATATAGAAGAAAAAGGACATCATTGGGACAATAAGGACTTCATTTTAAGCCATCTTAAAATATGAGATATTTTGTACAGTAAAAATATGGAGACACGGAAATATCAAAAGAGGTGTTGGAAGTTCAAGTTTGGGCTCAGGAGAGAAGTGGAAGGAGGAGACAGGGATTCGAGAATCAGTCAGCATAAGGACAGGATGCAGTGCCCTGGGAGGGGAAGGTGAGCTCAACAGAGGTTCGAGGAACGAGCAAAGGGGCACCAGGATAGAAATCTGGCCCTGTGGATACTTAAGCGGTGGATGGAGAGAAACTTATGAAGAAGACAAGGAACAGTGATCAGGGATGGACAGAGAACTGACAGAACCAGGGAGCCATACTTTGAGAAGAAGGGGTCATCCAGTGCTTAGAGCTACAAAGAACAATGGACTTGAACATTAGGAGGGAATGGGGAGTTTCAAATAAAGTAGCAGAGGCAGCAGTCAGATGATAAGGGGCTAAGGAAGGAATGAAATTGAGAATCTGAACATAGCAAATGTAGATGACTATTTTTAAAAGTCTATTGAATCTGGGGGCTTCCCTGGTGGTCCAGTGGTCAGGACTCCACGCTTCCACTGCAGGGGGCATGGTTCGATCCCTGGTCAGGGAACTAAGATCCCGCCAGCCGTGCTGCTGAACCCATAGAAACAGAGAGTAGATTGGTGGCTGCCATGGTGGAGTGGGAGGTGAGGAGTTGGATGGTAATGAGTGAAGGCAGTCAAAGGGTACAAACTTCCAGTTATAAGATGAGTAAGTTCTGGGGATATAT
>RJWK010042816.1:0-19005 GCA_004363435.1 Platanista minor
GGCCCCGCCCCTAGGCCCCAACCTTCCGCCCCGCCCCACCCCGTCCCGCGCCCGCGCCGCCCGTTTTAGGCCCGTTTCAGGCCCGTTGGCACCGGGCTAACAGCTCCACCACGTCCGTCCCCCGGGACGCCTGCGGACTGCCCCAGGAAGCCCGGCTGGCCCCGCCCGCCCCGGCCCGCGCAGGTGAGCGGCAACGCTCCCGCAGCTGTGCGTCCCCGGGCGCCCGCGCACCCTCTCTGGACTCCGCCCGGCCTGAGGGCGGGAGGCCGCAGCCGCGGCGGCGGGGGCGCCCCCTAGAGGTTCGCGTGGGCCAAGGTCCGGACGGGCGCCGGAGCGCCCGGTGTCGTGTGGGCCCGGATCTCCAGGTGCATCTCCCAGGGGGCTGGGCGTCGAACCCTGAGCCGCTTCGCTGCGGGAATGCTCAGGGCTTCCCGGGGGGGGGGGGGTAGTGGGCGTTCCAGTGAGCTGAGAATGCGAGGGAGGAGGGCGTGTCCCTGCCCCCTGATATACGCTTTGATTGGATTCTGGCCCTCACCATTCGTCTAACCCCATCTGGGCGCCAGCCGGGTTCCCCCCGGCTCTGGCTCCGGTGGGGCCAGAGCTCGTCCCGGCTCTGGCCCCACGGGATGAGCTTAACCCTGAGTCTCACTTTTCCTCATGTGGTGAATGGGCACCGGCCTTGCTCGGGCACCCAGGAGCATCAGAGCTGGCCCTGAGCCAGGCCCTCCCCCTGGGAGCCCCGGGACCAGTGACCCAGACGCCAGCAGTCCCTGCCCTGGGAGGTTCCAACTTCAGCAGGCAGCCCAGACAGGGGAAGAAGCAAGGAGAGAGGGTGATCAGAAATGGGATGGGGGATCCCGCAGGCAGAGGGGAACAGAGGGGCCAGGGCGTGGGGAGTAGGGAGCTGCTGAGTGCTGGGGGTGGGAGTCAATTGGGGAGCTGCCAAGGGCATCGAAGTACTAGGAGTGACCATGAACTAGCTGGTGGGAAGGCTCCGGGCTCTGTGGAGGGCTGGTGGTCCCTGCCTCAACACCCCACTCAGACCTCTCAGCCCCTTGGTCGTCAAACACACTTTGAGACATGATGGAGAGCCCTGGGGCCCCATTTAGTCTGTCAGCAAACATTGACTGAGCACCTGACCAGGCTGGGCGTCGTGTGCCATGTGGAGATTGGGGCAGGAGGGGCAGCAGGGGGGCCCGGGAGAGGTGATGGGGGCCGACCATGGTGGGCCATGGGGTCCATGGGGGTGGGGAGCAGCGGCCAGGTGACCGGCTGTAACAGGGAAGGACTCACAGCTGGTGACTGGACCTCCAGAGCCTGGGGAGGGGACAGCAGGTGGACGTGGGAAGTGACATTTCAAAGAAGGTGGAGTGGTGGGCACTGTCCGGCCACCAGTGTGACCTCAGACCCCTCTCCTCGACAGCCCCACCAGCATGGGCAGCCTCATGTACCAAGAAGACCTTGAGGGGAAGAGCTCAGGTGCGTGTCCGGCCAAGCGCGGGCACAGGGCTGGAGGTAGAGTGAGGGGGTGCCGGGGGGACCCCGACAAGGGGCGTTAGAGTGCAGTGACTGAAGTGGGGAGACGGGAGGCCCAGCGCGGGGTTCTCAGTGGGTTACAAAGTGTTCAAAATCCTATCACTGAAAGGTGGACTCAGGATTGGTGGGCCTATGAGCCCAGAACTATCTGGGCAGGGAGTGGAGCCTCGGACACCTCGGCGCCTGTCCCCGGGCCTCAGTTTACCCCTCTGTAGAAGGAATGTGCGTGAGTGAGTCTCCTAGGGCCTAGGGACTGGCTCAAGGGGAGCTGGTTGCTCAGATCCACCTGGGCTCCCCGAGCGCCTACTGTTGTGCAGGGGCTGCGTGGGCCCTCTCATCTGTTTACCGGCTGGATCCCCGGGGGACCCCTTAGCCCTCCTCCGGGGTGTCGTTAGCCCGTGTTTGTCCTCTCGGGCCTCGGAGTTCACCTGGGAGGTGCAAGCCAACAACCGGTCCTACAACACCCAGTTCAAGGAGAAGGGCTTCCTGTGCCGGCAGAGGAAGAAGTAGAAAGGGGGGCAGGCCCAGCCCCCCACGGCGCAAGCCTCTCCCCCATCCCCACCCTCCCACCGCCCCTGTGGGCCTTCGCCACCCAGATTCTGCACGCTGGGCCAGTCCACTTAGTCCTGAGGACCGTAGCGCCGCCCTCGCCGAGTCGTGGGGTCCGGTGCTGGCGCTTCGTGTCTCCTCCTCCCTAAATAAGTTACTAGGTAACCTTCACGGTACAGCGTGTCCATTGGGCTCTACCTGAAACCCGCTGCTTGTGACTCACGCGGGGAGTCCTGGGGTCACAGCTCAGCTCACTGGGTCTGCACCCACGCTGGTCATGGCCGGAGGGAATGGGGAGACGGATGGGGCTGGGTGGGAACCCAGGCCCTCCTGGGCAGCGCCCCCATGCTGGCTGCCGGCTCTCGTCCCAGAGGAACATCATCTACACGGGCAAGTACAACGTCTTCTCCTTCCTGCCCTTGAACCTGTACGAGCAGTTCCACCGCATGTCCAACCTCTACTTCCTTCTCATCATCCTCCTCCAGGTGGGGCGGGTGGGGCAGCCCCAGGGGTCAGCGCCTGTGCCCTCTCCACTCCTTCTGCCTGCTCCAGCCACCTCCTCCAGGAAGCCCTCCCTTCCCATCTTCCCACGTGGCTCTGTAGACCCAGGGTGGTCCTACCCTGTGTTTTCTGTGTGGCTGGTGGGTCAGTGTCCGGCCCCCCTCACACTGGGAGCACCCTCATGGCTGGGTCCCCACTGCCCAGCCCAGGGCCTGGCACACAGGAGGCACTCAACATATGTTGGATGCTGAGGGTGCATGGGTGGCCCCCCCAGGTCTGAGGAGGCCTCCTGACCCCTTTGGCCCCAGCAGGCTGAGCTGATCCCAGAGGGCCAGGAGGAAGGATCGGGTTCTTGGGACCCGCTTGGCCACTTGCTGGCATCAGGCCGGTCATGGGTGGAGATGGGTGAGGCATGGGCAGTTTCCAGAGCACCCCAACCGCACCCAGTTTCTCATTCTGTTCTGAGTGAAATGAGACACTCTGCTTTTATCCGTTGATCCAATAAACATTTATTGAACACCTACTGTATGCAGGTCCTATTCTGGGTACTGGGGACCCAGCAGTGGCCCTAACACCTGTCTTCAGGTGGCCCAGGGAGTGCGGGAGGTGACTGTCATTAAATCACATGGTGGGGACCAGTGATGGGGACGGGGACCCCCACCCAGACTGGTCTAGGGGTCACTGGGAGCTCAGACCTGAGGGTTACAGGGAGGGGAGCCAGAGAGCCAAGGCCCTGAGGAGGGAACAAGCTTGGGGTTGGGAAGGCTTCCTGGAGGAGAGAACGTAGGAGCAGGGCGTGGAGGGGAGAGGAGTGGGCATTGCTGGGGAGGAGGTCTGGGTAGGGAGAGGGACCGAGGTCAGAACACACGATGCCGGGTTGGGCTGCTGGGTGTGTGGGCGGGGGCAGGGCAGGGGCACCCAGGACGGTGGGCCGGCATGATCCCCCCACCCCCACCCCGTGTCAGGGCATCCCCGAGATCTCCACGCTGCCCTGGTTCACTCTGTTCGCCTCGCTTGTCGGCCTCCTCACCATCTGGGCCACCCGAGACCTGGTGGATGACACTGTGAGTGGGGCAGGGGCAGGCGGGGGCCTCAGGACTCCTGGGCACGGTGGGAGGAAGGTCGGCCCGGGCAGCCCCGGTGGGCTGCAGCGTCCATCGTGCCTTGTGGCCACAAGGGGCAGGGGCCGATGAGGTCACCTTGGTGTCCACGTGGGCGGCAGAGGCAGGAAACTGCCCTCCTGCTGCTGCCCCCGCCCTCCTGAGGGCAGGGTAGCTGGACGGACACAGCGGGGTGTGGGCTTGCTAGTGGAGCACCTGAGTCTGTACGGTCACCTGGGCAGTGTGGGGGGCAGCACCATCGCTCTGACCTACGCCCCTGTCGGCCCAGGGGCGACACAGGAGCGACAGGAACATCAACAACAGGCCGTGCCAGATCCTGATGGGGAAGAGGTGAGGCCATGGCAGCCGGGCGCGGGGTCCATCCCCGGGGTGGAGGACCCCAGCACAGAGGGGGATGGATGGACACCACAGGGAGGGGTGCCTGGAAGATGGTCCAGCACCTTCCATGCTCCCGGACGTCCCGGTTGGGTCTGACGGCGGGGTGGGGGTGGGGGGCAATCCAGGCCAGCACTTATTCGGCGCCTGCTGTCTACCCGGCCTGGGGTGGGCCCTGTGAAGGGGCAGAGGCTGAAGACCCAAGTGTTCACCCACGTGGAGCTGAGCCTTCAGCCCAAGGGGAGGGTGGGAAGGTCTGAAGGGGCTTGGAACCTGGGAGGAGGGAGCCGTCAAGGCTAAACCCCCAGGGCAGGTGGGTGGGGGCTGGGAGGGCCCCCCTCCCCCACCTTTACTCCTGCCGCCCCTGCGCAGCTTCCTGTGGAGAAACTGAAAGAATCTCTGTGTAGGAGACGTGGTCTGTCTGCACAAAGACAGCATCATCCTGGTGAGCTGGTGAGCTGGCGGGCTCCAGGGGTCAGGGCCGCCCCCCACCGGTCTTCCTACTCCCCACCCCCACCCCATGCAACACCATCTCCTCCCACCCCGCTCCCCACCCCAGGCCGACTTGGTCTTGCTGGCCAGCACGGAGCCCAGCAGCTTGTGCTACGTGGAGACAGCTGACATCGACGGGTGAGACCAGGTCATCACTAGGGCTTTCAAGGGCCTGGGGGCTGCTTGCCCAGACCACTTTGGGTATTGTGGTCCTTTGCCCTGGGAGCATGGATTGGGGGGTGGGGGGTGGGGGCACCTGCAAGCCAGCAGGGCAGTAAGATGCACCAGTATTTCTGGAAGCGCCACTGAGTGCCAGGTGCCAAAGCAAGAAGGCCTAGGGTTTGGCCTCAGCCCGTTGGCAAACGCGCTGTGTGACCTGGGGCAAGGCTCTCTCCCTTTCTGGGCCTCAGCCTTGTGCTTGGCAGCTGGTGCACAATGGGTGCTCGGGGAAAATGCTGGAGAGGCTCTGGAAGGAGGCTGGGGACGACTTGCCCCAGCCGCTGTCTGTCCCCACCTTTCACCTCGCTCCCTTTCTCGTCGCCAGGGAGACCAACTTGAAGTTCAGGCAGGCCCCAACGATCACCCACCACGAGCTGACCACTATAAGGAAGATGGCGTCCTTCCAAGGTGGGAACTGGCAGAGCCATCCACCTGCTCTTGGCCCTCTCTGCCCACCCTGAGCGGTGGGAGCACAGGTTTCCCACTTGCTGGGGTGGGGGATGGTAACGGGGTGCGTGGGGTGTGTTGGGTGGCTTCTGGCATCCAGATGGGCACAGCCAGTTCTCCTGCATTGTCCCTTGCCTCGTTTATGCCCAGACCGTTGGGATTGGGATAGCTTTTAAGAGACGGGCTTATTCCAGGCCCATATCAAATCTCTTAAATCAATGCAACAGTGGAGGCATTTTCTGTTGTTATTATGAAATGTGCTGGGCATTTTATCAAGTGTTACATTTTATTTTTAACACACTTCAAAGCAAACGCTTTCAGTTGTTTATGCAGAAAGGCAGTCTGTGGGAATTCCCTGGCGGTCCAGTGGTTAGGACTCGGCGCTTTCAGGGCCCGGGCCCGGGGTTCGATCTCTGGTCGGGGAACTAAGATCCCGCAAGCTGCGTGGTGTGGCTAGGAAAAAAAAAAAAAAAAAAAGGCAGCCTGTGTACACTGGCTAGCAACTCACCTGTGTGGTGGGAGAGGCCCTTGGGAACAGGGAACCATCCTCCACCTCCAAGTTTCTTTTTTTTTTTTTTTTTTTTGCGGTACGTGGCCCTCTCACTGTTGTGGCCGCTTCCGTTGCGGAGCACAGGCTCTGGACGCGCAGGTTCAGTGGCCATGGCTCACGGGCCCAGCCGCTCCGCGGCATGTGGGATCTTCGCGGACCGGGGCACGAACCCGTGTCCCCTGCATCGGCAGGCAGTCTCTCAACCACTGTGCCACAGGGAAGCCCCAAGTTTCTTATTTTCCACCAGAAAAGTATGACATTTCACACCGTGTCACACTAGGGATCCAGTTACTGTTTGCCAGGACCCAGCGAGGGGATACTTTTTAAAAATAATTGTCATTTTTATCATTATTCCCCTGTCATGTTGCAGAGGCAAGTTACTCTAATTGGTTCTGGAGCAGACCAGAACCCTGCTCTCCAACCACAGCCCCTCTGCTCCCAACATCCAAACACTGCTTGCAAGTCTGCTCATGAATCTGGGGAAAGGCCCTCCCATCCCGACGGCTCTCTCTGGGTCCCGACCTGGCCCAGCTGCCCCAGAATTCCTGCAAGGCGTGGCCCCATTTGCCAGAGGAGGGGACTGAGGTTCAGATGGGTGGCGAGTGGCGTGGGCTTGCCCTGTGGCTCCTCCATAGTACTTTGCCCTCCCCCACCCACCCAGACAGCTCTCGTTTCTACATTCAGGACAAACTCAGGCTCTGCACCCTGAGAAGGAAGGGGTGGAGCAGGTGAGGGTCAATCAGGAGCAGCCCCATGGCCCCCAGCCAACTCCCTTCTGGGGTCCCAGCCCCTACCCCGCCAGATGCTGCCAGGGGCCAGCCTTTGCATCCTGGGTGGGTTTTGTCAAACGCAAGTGAGGCTGGTGGTAGCACTTTCTCAGGGTGATGGGGGACAGGCCCTCCCCTACCGCCTGCTGGGGAACTCTATGCTGTGCCCTGCATTTGGCCCCTGTAGTTTAGGGTACTGGATGGGGGCATCCCTTCCTTCCTTCCCTCCTCACACATTCATTGAGCACTTACTGTGTGCCAGGTACTGGGCTGGGCCCTGGGGTCCCCAGCTCAACCGAGACAAGGCTGGCGCCTGTACTCAGAAACCTCATAGACATTAATATCTGGTGACATCCAAGGATTGTAACCACGAGGAGGGGGCTTAATGGGGGGAGGTACCTGATCTGGCTGGAGTATGAAGGAGAGCTTCCCTGAGGAGGTGTGAGTGCAACCACAGGGAATAGCACACACAGAGGTCCTGAAGCCGGGAATGGCCTGCTTTGGAGCATCCAGGAGGAGGCCGTGTGGTGGGGGTGGAGGTGTCAGTGGGTCAGGTTTGGGGCAGGGCAGGGCCTGTGAGGGTGGCCCCGGCCGGAGGGTGACAGGAACATTCCCTGAGTCCCTCCCACCCCCACCCCACATTGGAGAGGGGTGGCCGAGCCCAGCTATGCTCGAGACTCCCTGACCGCTGGCCTGCCCCCGGGCAAGGTGGTGTGTGAGGAACCCAACAGCCAGATGCACCACTTTGTGCAGGGCAAGAAACACCCCCTGGATAGCGACAACATCCTCCTGTGCGGCTGCAAGATCCGGAACACGGACACCTGCTATGGACTGGTCATCTGTGCCGGTACAGTCACTCCAGGGACCCTGGGGCGTGCGCCGTCCAGGCCAGGGGTGGGTGGGTGAGAACCCTGAAGTCAGTGGCAAGAAGTCACATGGCCAGGCCTGGCCACTGCATGTCTGCTTCTGTGTGATGAGGGGCTCCTGGCGTGGTTTCTCTGCACGCTCGGTTCTGAAACTGTGGAAGTGGACAAGTTGAACCAGCACCTTTGTTTTGACTGGGAAAAATGGGGTGCTTGTAGTACACGGAAGGATGAATGGATGGACAGATGGATGCATGGAGAGATGGATGGATGTATGGATGTATGGAAACCCTACAGGTTTTGACACAAAGATCATGAAGAACTGTGGCAAGATCCATCTGAAGAGAACCAAGATGGACCATCTGATGAACAGACTGGTGGTCCTGGTGAGCTTCCCAGAGCCCCTGCCCTGGGTTGGGGGGAGGGACGTGGAGGAGGGGAGGGAGAGGGCCCCACCCCATATACAGAAGCCCCAGCTGTCATCTTCCAGGCCTCAGTTTCCCTCCTCTGCCAAATATGCAGCCTGATCCTACGGACAGGTCTGCGGGCCAGAGAATGTTTTCTTAAGATGACCATTTGGGAAAAAAAAAAAAAAAAAGTTTTTATAAAATAATATTTGATCCTGACTTTTTCCAAACCCACAGGAGATAATAAAATGCTCACCTATCCTCCACGAATGTCTAACAATCCTTAATTTCTTGCCTAACCAACCTTACCTTTTTAAAAGTTATCGAAATAATAATTTAAAAAAGAGCAGCCACGAAGCCCGGCGGGGGGCATCCCCTCTCTGTGCTTGTTCGTTCACACTGAGCGCGCGCGTGTCCCCGTGGGCGCGTCCCCGGGGTGTCTTGCTGCGTCCCTGGCCCCCCTCACGCTGCGCCCCAATGGCCCCCCATCCGCCGTGCAGATCTTTCTGTCCACGGTTGTAATCTCCACGGTCCTGACCTTGGGCTTCCGGTACAAGGTGAGGGAGTTCAAGGCCGAGCACCACTACGTGTCTGCCCAGCACGTGCGCAGCGAAGCCACCCAGTCTTTCTTCATCTTCCGGGGCTTCCTCATCCTGCTCAGCGTAATGGTGCCCATGGCCATGTTCATCGCGTGAGCCCCGGGGCCTCTGCGCCCCGCCCCCTGCTGAGCCGGGAGGGTGGGGCGGGAGGGTGAGCCAGCCCGAGGGCTGCTCGGTGACCCCGCGTGCGGCGTGTGCGCTTGCATCTGCAGGGCCGAGTTCATCTACCTGGGGAACAGCATCTTCATCAGCTGGGATGAGCGCATGTACTACGAGCCCCAGGACTTGCCCGCCAAAGCGTGAAGCACCAGCCTCAACGACCTGCTGGGCCAGGTGGACTACATCTTCTCCGAGAAGGGCACACTCACACAGAACGTCATGACCTTCGAGAAGTGCTGCATCGATGACGTTATCTACTGTGGGGGTGGCCCCGCCCGGCCACCTTCCCCGGCCCACCAGCCCTCTGCCGCTGCCACTGGGACCCGCCACACAGGGCCGCCCCCGTCCTGAGACCTCCATGGGTGCTACCCGCACCCAGCATCCCGCCCAGATTGTTGCCCCAGAACCGTTGCCAAAGGGCTTCTTCTCACGTCGGCAAGCTATTCCTGTAAAGGACCCACCCCACGACAAGTCAGTATTTTTGGCCTCTGGGACAGCCCCCTCTCTGTCCTGGGAAAGCAGCCGCCTCTCACAGGGATGACGAATTTTGAATTTCATAGCATTTCCACGTGTCAGACAAGATAATATTCCTCTTTCAATTTTCTCCCAACTATGTAGAAACGGGAAAAACATTCTTAGCTTCGCAGGCCACACGGAAACTGGTGCAGAGGGGGTCTAGTTTATAACTAGCGGACACGGCATAGACCGGGAGCCCACAGAGGACCCCACTGGGCAGTTGCCAGCATGACAAATAGACCTGAGCCCACGCCCTCGGGTAGATGCCACCTGACCCTCAGCCGGGCTCTTGGGGTGATGGGGGGCACTGGGGCCTGTGTTGAGCGGTACCAACCGCAGGCTGGGTCCTCTGATGTTTCTAGAAGTGCTACGCACCTGGGTTTTCATGTGAAATCACTCGATTTTTCAAAGCACGTAGCCAAGTCCAAATTTTGAAAGGACACCAGGGACATCCCTGGTGGTCCAGTGGTTAAGACTCTGAGCTTCCACTGCAGGGGGCACAGGTTTGATCCCTGGTCAGGGAGCTAAGATCCCGCAAGCTGCACAGCCTGGCAGGGGAGGAAAAAAAAAAAAAAAAAAAAAGATACCATGAGGAAGTCAAACCAAAACATGTTCCACAGGGCTGAGTCCCACTTTGGGAGGCCCTCCCAGGGCCCCTGGGACGCGGGGCTGCAGGCTTTGCCTCCTGCGGGCAGAAGCTGAGCCTGGGGCCTTTGGCTGCTCGGGGCAGTTGGGTCCAGAGCGCAGACCCGGCTGGTCCAGCTGCATCCGGCGTCCGCAGGAAGCCCGGACTGGGGAGGGGGAGCTGTGGGACCCCACGCGGGGCCCGGGAGCTGGGGCCTGAAACAGGGTCTTTCCCCCAGGCCCAGAGGAGGAGGACACCCTACTCAAGGTGAGCCCGGCCGCCTTGAAGCCCCGGATGGTGGGGGCACAGACAGGGACCCACCCAGGTCTGGCCTGTCCCCCCACCGCCCCCCAGGAGGACCCCTGCCTCTGGAACAAGTTTGCCGAGGGGAAGCTGTGCTTCCGCAACGCGGAGCTCCTGCAGGCTGTGCGGGCCAAACAGGACCGGAGGGTGTGCGAGTTCTGGCGCGTGCTGGCTATCTGCCACACGGTGATGGTGCAGGAGAACAGTGAGCCTGCCTCCAGGCTGCCTCTGCCCTGGGTTCCTGAGACACTCTCCCGCCCAACTCCCAGGGCCCTCTCAGCCGGGTTAGAGGGTGTGCAGGCCCCAACCTCTTCCGCAGAGGGTGTCCAGGCCTGTCATTGCACGGGGAGGAGAAGGTCATGGAGATTGGGAGTCAAGCTTAGAGGTTGTGCTGGCGCAAGGGACCGTCATCCCGCAAGTACCTGACGGGCACCTCCTGTGTCCGTTTCCTCCCTGTGCTGAGGCCGCGGAGATGGGTGGGTGGTGGGTCCCTGACGGAGGGCAGGCTCTCAGCCCCCTCCCCCTCCTCCACCCCACCCCCATCCCGGGCCAGACCAACTGTTGTACCAGGCAACTTCCCCAGAAAAAGAGGTGCTGGTCACGGCAGCCCGGAATTTCGGCTACGTGTTCCTGGCGTGCACGCAGGACAGCATCACTGTGATGGAGCTGGGAGAGGAGTGGGTGTACCAGGTCCTGGCCATGATGGACTTCAACAGCGTGCGCAAGCGGATGTCGGTGCTGGGTGAGCCCCTGTGGCTCCAGGTGAGGTGGGGGCAGGTGGGGAGAGGAGCACGTGTGGGCAGCCAGGCCTCCTCCTCCACAGTCCACATCCCTGAGGGCTCCATCTACCTCTACACCAAAGGGGCTGACACGGTCATCTATGAGCACTTGCAGAAGAGAGGCCTGATGGAGTGGACCACGGAGGAGGCCTTGGCCATGAGTCCCTGTGGGAAGGGAGGGTGGAGGGGCAGGTTCGAGGGCACAGGGACAGGAGGAGAAGGGCAGGAGAGGAGAGTGTGCAGAGAAATGGCCTCAGGTACCCAGGGCGGCCATGTACAGTTGATCAGGTTGTGCACTGTTCTGCCCAGCGCGTGTGTGTGTGTGTGTGTGTGTGTGTGTGTGTGTGTGTGTGTGCGCGCGCGTGCGCACACACACACACACACACACACAGAGGCTGGAGAGGGAGCCAAACTCCAGGCTGCACCTGCCCAAAGGGAACACCTTTTTCTCAGTCATGCAAGGACACCATGTGGTTGCGCTTTTGTTCTGGTTGCTACCCCCCTATCCCAGCCAGGCCTAGGTTCCAGGACATGCTTAGCCCTCTCTGCCCCAAAACTTTTGTCTCTGTGGGTGAAGCCCAAATGCCTTGGCCCAGCTTTCCAGGCTGTCTTTCTGTGTTCTGCTATCCTGTCTATCCTGGTCCCTCCTTGACCTCGAGGGGTTCCTCAGAACCCCAATTTCTGGCTTACAGTTTCCTCCATGCTCAGTTGTTGCCTCAGGACTTTTGCACATGCTATTCCCTCTGCTAGGAATGCCTTCCTCCACTCTGGCGCTCAGTCACCATCCTTTGGTCCTCAAGGTTCAGCCATAGGTCCCCACCTCCAGGGAGTTGTTCCTGCCCCGACCCTGACATGGGGCTGTCATGTCATGCTGGCCCAGCCCTGACCCTGCAGGTCCCCAGCCTCACCCAGCACAGGGGCCAGTGCAGCTGTTTGTGGAAAGAAATGTCCTGTGTCCCTCCACACGGGGGCCTCCCAGACTGTCCTGTTCTACCTCTGCCGGGACGGGGGTGGAGGGTGAGGAGCAGGCATCTGGTCTGTGACCCAGAACTGAGGAATTGCAGTCAGAACCATGACCCAGAGCCCAGGAGCTCAGCAAGACGTCTTGGCTTAACCGCCTATGGAGTGGATGGGGAAACTGAGGCACGAGAGGAGCACAGGCCTGTCTGGAGCTCCTGACCTGTCCAAGCTCGGCCGCTCAAGCCCACCTCCAGTCAGGAACAGAAGCAAGACCCCGGGCAATAGCCAAAAAGCCTGGGGGAGGGTTGGGGCACAGGAGGGAAGGAAGGAACCACGATGGGCCCCCCTGGGGCGAGCGAGCTCTGGGTCTTCCCTGGGGTCTGGAGACAGAGTCCCCAGGATCCTTCCGGTTCCACCCACACCAGGTATGCTCCTTGAAAAATGAGGCAGAGGGAGAGGTCTGGGGCTGGGGGAGCCCTGACGGCGGAGGGTTCTAGCAGGGCTGCACCGAGTGTCTTGCGGAATAGTTAGAATTTTCCTGCGAGGTCTGGGGGCAGAACAGAGCTGGGCATCTGCAGTGGGGGGTGGCGGGGGGTGGGCTGAGACAGAGTGGGTGTGGAGGAGGGGCGGCACATGGTCCCAGCTCCCCCTGCCCGGGAAGACAGACTGTGGGTGCCAGGTAGGTTGGGTGACCCCAGGCAGAGGGAGAGGGCTGGAGGGGTGCCCGGGTGAGGGGGCAGGGGTTGGCGGGGGTGCCAGCGCCGCCTGCCCGCCCGGGGCCCAGTCCTTCGCCGAGCAGACCCTGCGGACACTGTGCATGGCCTGCAAGGAGGGGGACGAAGACATGTATGAAGAGTGGCGCCAGCGGCACCAGGAGGCCAGCATCCTGCTGCAGAACCGCGCCCACGCCTGCACCAGCTGTACGAGGAGATGGAGCAGAACCTCCAGGTGGGTGGAGCTCAGGGGGAGGGGTGCCCGCACCCCAGCTCCAGCCCCTCAGCCCCACCAGGGAGCTGGGTCCCTGCTCGGTTTGTCCCCACACCCACCCCCAGCTGCTGGGAGCCACAGCCATCGAGGACAGGCTCCAGGACGGTGTCCTCGACACCATCAAGTGTCTCAAGCAGGGGAACATCAAAGTGTGGGTTCTCACAGGGGACAAGCAAGGTGGGTCCCAGGGCGGCCACCCCCAACATGGGGAGAAGGGAGGTGTGGGGAGAGCTCACCCCTGCCCGGGCACCACCGTCGGCCCATCCCTCTTGTCTGCGTTCAGCATTGCCCTCCACCTTGTCCCTGGGAAGGGAGGACCGAGAACAATGGACTGGTGTCCCCTGGGCGCCTCCCTCGGACGGGCCGGTGCCATGCTGAGTGTCTCCTTGGGGTTTGGCCCCCTGGCAGCTCCAGGCGGTGGGGCCCTCATTACCCCTGCCTCATAGATGGCCCAGCAGGGCTCAGAGAGCATGGGCACCTGCCACCTGCCGCGGTTGCTCAGCCACCCAAGAGCCAAGCTGGAATGGAACCTCAGGTCCTGTGGCCGTGGAGCCCTGACTCCACCCCACTGAGGCTTCTCCGGGGCCCCACTGGGCATGGGCGCCTGCAGGGCTGCATTAGAACTGCGGGCAGGAGGCACGTACACACAAAATATTTAGAATGAAGTTTAACAGCTGTGCTGGTGTAAAGACAAACATCTAGGCTGCATTTTTATATTCACTTTTTTCCCTCTTTATTTTTTTTTTAACAAATGAATTCATTTTTGTGGGTTCCTGGAAGTGCCCTGGGGCCCTAAGCACGATATGTCTAACGATCCCTTGGCCCTGGCCCCAGACCCACCTCCCACCGGCAGCCCAGCTCCAGCCAGGCGAGTGGAATGGAGCCCCCTCTGCTCAGAGCTGCAGCCAAAGTCTCAGGGCTGACTCTCATTGGCTGGCCTGGTCACATGCCCTCCTCCAAACCAGTTGCTGTGGCCAGGGGGAGGGGTATGCTGCTGTGATGGGCAGAGTGGGCATGGCCGCCAGACAGGGGGCCGTGGAGGGGCTGAGTTGGGCTGGTTTACAGAGACAGCGGTGAACATCGGCTTTGCCTGCCAGCTGCTCTCGGAGGACATGATCATTCTGGAGGAGAGGAGATTGTGTAAGAAGTGGGGGTTGGGTGGTTGGGTGGATGAGCCTGTGTTGGGGGGAGTCAGGGTTGGGGCAGGGCACCACCCATGGCCCAGGCATGGCTCTGGGGTCTGCAGAATGCCCTCAGCCTCTGCCTGGTGGGGCTCCCAGAGGGGGAAACCAAGGCACAGCTGGGGAGTGGGTGGAAGGAAGCCTATGTGGCTGGTGTGGCTGAGCCCCTGCTGGACCGCTGCAGGCAGATCCTGGAGGTCTCCTGGGAGAGCAACAATATAGCCTGCAGGATGGTAAGAAGGGCCACCTGAAGAAACAGCTCCCCCTGCAGGTCAAAGTGGCCTTGGTCATTAATGGGGAGTTCCTGGTCAGTGTCAGCTCAGGGTGGGCAGTGGGGCCCTGGTACCTGGGAGGGGTCTGGGGACGGCCTCCACCAAAAGGCTCCCAGATGTGGTGTTGGACTAGCCAAGGTGAAGGGCCTGAAGTGTCACACCGAGAGATGGTTCTCAGCAGGGCGAGAGCGAGGGAAGGACGCAGTCAGGTCCAGCCGGGAGGAGGGCCCAGTCGGGGCATTCCTGGAGGGCAGCGATGCAGCTGAGTGACGTGCCCCCTGTCCCCCACGGTCCAGGACCAGCTGCTGCTGTCCCTGCACATGGAGCCCCGGGCCCTGGTCCAGAACGTGAGCTTGGAAGAGGAGGAGCCCTGGCAGGAGCCCAGAGAGGAGAGGGCGGACTTCTTGCAGTCCAGGCGCCTGTCCCTGATGTGGCGGGTCCTCGGGATCCAGCTGTGGAACGTGGGGCTGGCACCTCAGGACAAGGACTCCAAAGCCCTGGAGAGCGCCGAGGTGCGACGGGAGCGGGCCTTCGTGGAACTGGCCTCCCAGTGCCAAGCGGTCATCTGCTGCTGGGTGACGCCCAAGCAGAAGGCCTTGATCATGGCACTGGTCAAGAAATACCAGAACGTGGTGACCCTGGCCATCGGGGACGGCGCCAATGACGTCAACGTGATCAAGAGTGGGTGGTGGGCAGCAGCGCGTGGGGAGGCTGGCGGCCGGCAGCAGGCGGGGGTGGTAGCTGCGGGGCCCAGAGCCGACAGGCTGCGTGTGCCCCTGGCAGCTGTGGACATCGGCGTGGGGCTGGCGGGTCAGGAGGGCATGCAGGCGGTGCAGAACAGCAACTATGTGCTGGCCCAGTTCTGCTTCCTGCGGCGGCTGCTGCTGGTGCATGGCCGTTGGTCCTACATGCGCGTCTGCAAGTTCCTGCGCTACTTTATCTACAAGACGCTGGCCAGCACGATGGTCCAGATCTGGTTCGCTTTCTACAGCGGATTCACTGCCCAGGTGTGTGGAGGGAACTCCCCTTTTGGGGCGGGAGGGCCGGGGCGGAGGGGGGCGCTCTGGGATTGCCGTGTCCTTCCCATAGCCTCCAGGAAGGCAGCAGGCAGGCTCACACTCTGGGGTCCTCACGGGGCAGAGTTTGCCTGAAGCCACAGAGCAACACAGACTTTTATTTGGCTGCATTCCTAGAGGTATAGATTCCAGATGAAGGGAAGGGATGGTTCCATGCCCAGCTCAGTGCCAGGCATTTCAGGGATATTTGGAAAATTTGAGCTTTGGAGCAAGGGCAGTACAGGTGCTCCAAATATACATCCTTCAAGGGGAGAGAACGAGAGCTTGAACTTGAGAGAAGATAAGACTATGGGGGCTGGGTCCCTAACTTCAAGACTCTTGACAGTATCATGGTGAATACTAGCTGTGCTCTCCAGAGCGTTAGAGGAGTTGTAGGGCAGTGATGTCCCCTGTATGTGTAAGGAAATTGTCTGAAGATAGACTACTGTGAGAGGGAATGAGCTCCCCATCACTAATGCCCAGGTATTTGAGAGAGAGCTTTACAGCAGCACCCCTCATAAATATATATTTTTGTTTTACTTTTTACTTCTAGATATTTTCTTCTTTTAGATACTGCTATAAATGGAAGTGTTTCCTTAATTCACTTTTGAGATTGCTTATTGCTGGTATATAGAAACAGTTCTTTTTGTGTGTTGATCTGTGTGCCTTTCAGCTTTGTTGAATTTGTTTACTGGCTCTAGTAGCTTTCCTGTGAATCCTTTGGGATTTTCTGCATATAGATCCTGTCCTCTGCAAATAGAGATAGTTTTACCTCTCCCTTTCCAATTTGGATACTTTTTATTGCTTTTTCCTGCCTAATTGCTCTGGCTAGGACTTCCAGTGCAATGTTGAATTGCCGTGGTGAAAGCAGGCACCTTTGTCTTGTTCCTGATCTTAGAGGGGACAGTGTCCAGTCTTTCTGTATTTGTTAATTGGAATTCTTCCATGGGAAGAACTGTTCCTTCTCCCATATTTATTTATTCAATTATTTATTCCTATCATTGTGGACTCATGGGTGTTTATTTTATTCTATGCTTTGTTGCTCAAGTTGTCCCCGATTTGCCCCTTTGCCATGTGCCTGCTCTTCTCTGAGTACATCCTCACTTCCTGGTGCTACAAGAGGTTCCAGGCCCATTTTGTCTTTTCAGTGCCCCAACCCTGGAATGAGCCATTCCCATATGGAACCCTGGTTCTCTTCACCAGAGAATGGTAGTTAGACACCAAGATCCAAGTGCTTAGTGTGGTCATTGCTACTGGGATGCCATTGCTAGGAAATGCACACATATTAACCCATGTTTAGATGCAAATCTATATCTCTATCGACACCTATCCATGTATCTATTTTTGTGTATGTGAGTTCACACTGATACCTCTGATTCCTGACCCACAGAACAAGGCTCAGCTTAGCCTTTTCCTTTCACTGCTTTGTGACTCTTATCTCCAATGGTGAGAAACTTGATTCTGGTAAAAAGTTTGATCGTTACTTATTTGCTCAGTCCCAGAATGCACATAAAGTGGTTTTTGGAACTGAAACTGATATTCTTTTAACTAGTCTGGATTCATGCATTCGGGAAGGGAGCTGGACTATTGGTCTGTGAGGTCTCTTCCAACTCTCCTACCCATCAGTGATTTCCTGAATTGAAAATGATCTAAAACCACACTCTGTAGCCATTTTCCCTCCTGTAGCTTTTTATTGAAGTCATCCACTTAGAACAGGCTCAGAGGTGCTGCTTTAAAAGAATTAGACCATGCTTTTTTCTCTCTGCCTTTTCTCTTTCAGTCTTTATCGCTTAACGTGGCCCTGATCTTAGCCCCAATCTTGCTTGCAACTTGACTTTCTAAGTCACCTGGAATCCTCTCCAGGTGCCGACCTAGCTTGGGTGGGTTTCCTCAGGTAAAGGCTGGTTTCTGTTTCTGACCATTTGGCTCTGAAGGCTTACCTCATTCTCCCTCCCCTCTCCCCCGCCCCACACCCAGCCTCTGTATGAAGGCTGGTTCCTGGCGTTCTTCAACCTGCTGTACATCACCCTCCCGGTTCTCTACATTGGGCTCTTTGAGCAGGTGAGCAGCTGTGTGTCTTGCCTCCTGCTTCCCTGCAGATGCTCCTGTCTCTGCCCCACCTTCTCCTCCTGGGGGACTGGGGTGGGGTGGGGGACGTCCCCACCTGGTCCCTAGAGAGCCGGCCTCCCCACTGCAAACTCACCAGGATGTGAGTGCCGAGCGGAGCCTGGAGTTGCCTGAGCTGTATATGGCGGGCCAGAAGGACGAGCTCCTCAATTACTGGGTCTTTCTCCAAGCCATCGCCCACGGCACGGCCACGTCCCTGGTCAACTTCTTCATGACCCTGTGGATCAGCCGTGACTCAGCTGGGCCTGTCAGCTTCAGTGACTGCCAATCTTTTGCGGTGATCGTGGCCCTGTCGGGACTGCTGTCCATCACCATGGAGGTAGGCATGGCCGCCTGCCCACCCCACCCGTGGGGACCTCAGACAGGCACTGAGGTCTCCCCGCTCAGTGACCTGCCCCTTCAAGGGCTCCAGGGGCTGGGCCGCCACCCTCCCCACGGAGAGCCACCCCGGGGTTCCTGGCCCCCCTCCCTTAATGCGCCCTCCCTGTTCAGATCATCCTCATCACCAAGTATTGGACTGTCCTGTCTGTGCTGGCCGTTTTCTTCAGCCTCTGCTTCTATGAGGTCATGATCTGGCTCACCCAGAGCATCTGGCTCTTCAAAGTCTCCCCCAAGACCTTCCCATTTCTGTGTGAGCCCCCAGCAGGGACAGGGCAGTGGGGGGGACCCCAGTCAGAGCACCGTCTCTGAACCTTGGTGTCCTTGGCCATGCAGGTGGGGGTCTGTGTGTGTAGGGGATGTCGGTGTCTTTTGGGAATTTTCACAAAGGCATCCCTGGGGTAAAGGGAGGGGAAGGAGATGAGGTGTTGGTGGGGAGGCTACACCCCAGGCCATTCACGACCCCACCCTGTCACCAGACGCTGACCTCAGCGTACTGTCCCAGCCCCCCATCCTGCTGGTGACCCTGCTGAACGTGTCACTGAACACCCTCCCCGTGCTGGCCTTCTGCATCATTTACCAAGTCCTCCAGAAGCCACGGCCCAAGGTGAGGAGCGGGAGTACCCACCGCATATGTGGGACCCCAGCAGCCGGAGCCTGAGCTGGGAGCCAGGGACTCGACAGAGACGCAGAGCTGGGGGTACAGGGATGGAGACCAGACACACACCCAGTGCCCCCAGGGGGGCCAAACGACAGGCCTCAGGGCCCCAGATGGGAGGCTGCACTTGCTGGGGTGGGGGGCAGCAGAAGCACGCAAAAGGCCAGTGCTGGTGCCGCCAGACTTCCGCCAGGAAGCAACTAGGGCTTGGGGGTCGAGGTGACAGGGATGCCTTGGAAATGGGGCAGGCAAAAGGGGGACTTAGGAGTAACCCCGATTGAGAGACAGGATGGCGGAAGAGTAAGACGCGGAGATTACCTTCCTCCCCACAGATACACCAGAAATACATCTACACAGGAACAACTCCTGCAGAAAACCTACTGAACGATGGCAGAAGACCTCAGACCTCCCAAAAGCCGTGTGGATGAAAGGCTCTTGGTGCTGCAGCCAGGAGTCAGTGCTGTGCCTCTGAGGTGGGAGAGCCAACTTCAGGACACCGGTCTACAAGAGACCTCCCAACCCCACATAATATCAAACGGCGAAAATCTCCCAGAGATCTCCATCTCAACACCAGCACCC